>JAQIXT010000107.1:0-72081 GCA_034700445.1 Stenotaenia linearis
TTTATAAATAAATACAAAAAAACTAAAAAAACTTACAAGTTTAGTTCCGATGCATCCGAGTTCGTGATGATTTTTTTCACCCGATCGCGTTACTGCGTTTTCCTCCGCTTTTTTTTCCCTTAAAATCATATTTCTGACGAGCTGACTGTTAAAATTTGATTGATGAATCAGCATTATCATTAAAATAAACGAAACAAATAATTACCGTTGATCTTCACAGAAAAAGCGGAAAAGCGTCAGCTCGCATGTCTGGCAGACGCCGTAGCAGAATCTTAAAAGCGGAAGTCTGCGACGTGATTGATGGAAATTTGTAAGGATTTTTTCGGATTTTTTCCGATTCAGATTTTTTCCGATTCGGATTTTTTCCAATTCGAATTATTTCCGATTCGGATTTTTACCAATTCGGAAATGCAATTCGGATTTTTTCCGATTCGGGTTTTCGATTTTCGGGTTCATTCCGGCGACCCCTGCGGTCGAGGCTACTGTGCTGTCTATACCACCTTTTACGAAGTCTTTTACTCTGTTTCTGACGATTTGTTAATTCTTTTAAAAATAAGAATTAACCATGCAAGCAAAACGACGAGTAAAGGCTGATGTAGCTGGACCACGGCAGAAAATAGCGAAAAGTGACAAAGTAAGATGAATATTACTTTCTTTCAAGTTGATGTTGAGTTAACACGTGGTGATCTTTCATTACAGGTCGATGGCAATGCGACTGGAACTAAAAAGCTTAAATCGTCATTGAAAAATACACCTGAACGTGGTGAAGGACCAGTAAAAAAACCACAGAAAGCTGTTGTATATTCACCTAATCTCCAGAAAAAGAAGAAAGGAAATTTAAAAGGAGTTTCTGGTAAATCAAAAGTCATAAAAAAGGGTGAAAATAAATCAAAACCCCTAAATGGGAAGAAAGAAGTACCGAAAAATAAACCGGGAAGTAGTGAAGGACCCGTAAAGAAACCACAGAAAGCTGTTGAATTTTCACTCCTACTCAACAAAAACAAGAAAGAAGTTATGAAAAAGGATGGAAACAAATCAAAAACCCCAGTACCGAAAAATAAACCGGAACCTAGTGAAGGATCCGTAAAGAAACCACAGAAATTTTCACTTATTCTCAAGAAAAACAAGAAAGGAGATTTAAATGGCGTTTCTGATCAATCAAAAGTCATAAAAAAGGATGAAAACAAGTCAAAAACTCCAGAAGGGAAAAAAGAAGTAGCAAAGAAACCACAGAAATTTGGTGCATCTTCACCTAATCTCAAGAAAAAGAAGAAAGGAGATTTGAAAGGAGTTTCTGATAAATCAAAGGTTATTAAAAAGGGTGAAAATAAATCAAAAACCCCAGTTGGGAAGAAAGAAGTACCGATAAATAAGAAGGAAAGAAAAGCTTTTTTTAAATCTTCAAAAAGTAATTACGAGATCAAAACAAAAAGCAAACAAATATGGGAACGGTTCAGGGATAAGAAAAATAAGGAAAAATCCTCAGAAACAGCTGACGAATTGTATAGTCAAATCAAAGGCCACGAGAAAGAGGTAAAATTGTGTCATTTTATTAGTTAGATTTTGAAAATTAATTTTATTTTTAAATTATAGTTGATTTACTCGCACGATACATCGAGGGTGTTTGAAAATTTAATGAGAAGTGCGCCGGTATCGATTAAAGATGCGGTCTACAGTGAATTAAAAGACGATATAATCAAAATGTCGGAGTCAAAATACGCAAAGCATTTTGTTATATCGGTTTTAAGACATGGGTAAGTAGTAAATTGAGTTTTGAATTGGATTTATGATGAAACTTTATTTATTTTAGGAAATCCGAGCAGAAATCTGAAATAATACGGGTTTTAACGAAGGATGTCGTTCGTTTAATGAGGCACACCGTAAGATGAGATTTTATTTGTTTATTTCAAATTACTAAACAAAATAAATTCCAGGAAGCTGCTACTGTAGTTGAAGACGCATTTAATGAATTTGCAACGACGGCTCAACGAAATGCGATGGTCGAATCATTTTATGGCAATTACATGAAGTATAAGGTAATAAATGAAATTTGTGACTCAATTGTCATCAAGAATTATAAATTTTTTACTGTCTGTAGCTGGAAGGGGATGAAAAACTACAAGACATTATGAAAGATTCAGCAAAGCGTCAAGTTATTGTAGAATTTATGAAGCAATCGCTTAAGAGTATAGTTCAAAAGTAAGAAAATAAAATTTAAAATCGGTAAATCGACAAATTACAATTTTTTTTTCATATTTTCAGACCAGTTATGGTGCACAGTCTCGTTCATAAAGTATTGAGTGATTACTTTGAGTATTGTAACGAGGCTGACAGAGATGTAAGACGATTTGTCATTTTTTAAAGCAATGTTGTAAGTTAAATTTTTTTGGTAGGAAATGATCGATGCAGTTAAAGAAAAAGTGGTAGAAATCCTTCATACCCGCGATGGCACTAACATTGCCATGAAATGCATTTGGCATGGTTCGGCCAAAACTAGAAAAGTCATCGTTAAAAGTTTTAAAAGTTTCGTAACTAAAATTTGCACGGAAAAAAAAGGTCGGATGGTTTTAATGGCGATTTTCGATTGCGTCGACGATACTGAATTGGTCAAAAAAGTTATTATTCAGGTAAGAGTGTTTGATATATATTATTATGTAGTTACTTATTTGTTTATTTTTGTTTAGGAAATGATAAACAATCTAAAAGATATAGTTTTCCACCCAGACGCACTGTTAGTTGTTATTTATTTACTGGCAAAACGAAATACGAGTTATGTTCCACCAGGAATCATCGATATTCTCAAAAGCGGTGATGGAAATAAAATAAGGTAATGAATAATGTGAATGTTAAATGATTTTGTTTATTTGCTGATTCTTCTATTGTTATTTTAGTAAAAAGGATAACGATATACGCCATAAAGAACTTTTAGCAGATATAGCGCCGGCCATTGCAAATTTCCTTGCACAACATATAAAAGAGATGATATTCGATCAGAAATTCAGTAACCTTATACAAGTGATGATAAAATTTATTCCGGGTACGAATTGAGTTATTTTGCTAATTACAAATTCATTTTGCTTAACTTGTCTGTGATTATAACATTTATTATTGAAAAATTGTGATTTTTGATTAGTCTTAATGAGATTTTTGTAAATTTTGTAAATTTTTGATGAGGAATGTTGGTTTCATTTTACTAAGTTTTTTATTTTTTATTTACAGATCACTTGAACGGCGTTTTGGATAAAATTGCATCGTTAGCAGCTGAGCCGTTTGAACCGAGTAAATTATCGCATGTGATCGAAAATCAATTTGGACATGTGATTGTTAAGAAACTACTACAATCCGATAAAGCATTGCGTGAGAAACTCGAAAAGGAAGAAAAACGAGAACTGTTTTGTGAAAAATTGATGAAAGTAGTTGATCGCAAAGACTTTTTGAAGTGGATTAAGTGTGGAAGAGGAATATTCACCCTTGTACTGTAAGTTTGTAATTTTTATTTAGTGATTATCACAACTAAAATTAATTTTTTTTATTAGCTTATATGAAGTTGGCGTTGAAAGTATTCGAGAAGTATTAAGAAAGGTTTTACAACCAGTACATAAGGAGTTAAAAGAAGATAAATTTTCTGGCGCTCAAATTCTTATAACACACTTAACTAAAAAATGACGATATAGTTTTGATGTAATGTGAATGTAACTTTTGTAAAATAAATAAGTAAACGAAATTGAATATAGTAAATCTTAATCAAACAACACAATAAATGAAACTGATTTTTTAAATTAAGTTATTGTTACTATAAGCATAAGCAGATGGCGGTACATTCCACGGACAAAATTCCCGGCAAATTTAAAACAATCTCATGGAAAAGCCACTGAATTTATATTGTTTTATATTATTTTATCATATTTTTTTTATTTGTTCACTTCACATACAATCAAATTTATTTTTTATCTTACTGTTTTGGTTTTAAAACCAGACCATAGTGTTAGAATTACCATAAATGGTAAACGGCCCAACTAGAAAGAGTCTTGAGTACTCACTCAAAGGTGATTTTCTTTGAAAATCATTTTTGGGTGTTTGCCCAAGGGGAACAAATCTCTGCTGGTCGGGGATCCTCCGCGTTCGCTCAATTCTCGAGTACAGTTTGGATAGGTAGGAGTAATTAATTGTAATAAATAATATACTACGAGTTGATTGTATATGAAGTTATTAAAATTTTAATTATATGTAAAGTTAATTTATATTATTTTTATTTTAGAAAAAGTTTTCAAAAGTTATACGAAAATTTATATGAAATTTTTATATTTTTAACAAAAACTTGCGTATTTTTGAATTTCGAATTATATTTATATTCGTGAATTTTATGTAATTTACAATTATACATTTCATTATATTATATTATAAAACTCTCGCAAACTGAAATAAAATAATTCAATTGTAGTTTGATTAGTTTCAATTGACTTTTATTAATTTGACAAAACTGCATTGGATAAGTCGCGTTTTAGAGTGACCCACTATCGCTAGTGTCGTCGTCTTGCATTTAATTTCCCAATCTGTTGCGGTAGGAAAGAGTTTATCATGGGGGTCAAAGTACTACCTATAAACAGACATCATTTTCCGTTTTACCTTCACTCCAGGTGTGCCAAATTGTGCGATTTAACCGTTTAAATTATTAATGAACTAAACACCTTCACGTTGCATTTAGATAACTAAAGAGTTCATCATCAAGATGACCATTTCACTCAGATCAAAATAAATTCATCCAAAAATGGGCTGCTTTGATGATCCAAAGGTAAATGAAAAGATTCTGGAAAGTTCTTTTTGCTTGAAATTAAGGTTTTGATTTCGATTTCTTTATAGGAAGAACCCAAGAATGGAAAAGGAGGTTGCACAGATTTGATTTCTTTATCGATATTTATAATTTTCATTGTTGTGTTGGTAAATAAGTTGCTTTTATAACATTTTTTAAATTGTTTTATTAATAGTTTGTTAACTTTAGGTAATTGTATCGTCATTTGCATTTGTTTACGGAAATCCGTACCGTCTGTCAAATGGATACGACAGTTTTGGTAACGTATGTGGCAGAGAAAATGACCCAATTTCCCACATGAAGTACACTGGGATAAACATGTCGAACAGAAAGTAAAATAATACATAAGAAAAAAATTGTATCAGTTAATTTATTTTTTTTAACATTCAGATTTGTATTTTTTTTCAACGTTTGGGATCCTTTTAATTCAGTGAAACTGTGCGTCAAACAATGTCCCAACATAAAACTGGATAACTTTGAGCAACTTCGTGTTTTTACCATGCACACAAGTTCTTCACTTTGTTACGATCTTTCCATGATTCAGTACGAAAGAGGAAATTTTAACATGAACGAAAGATGGCAATTTGTGTGTCCAAATTTCCCAGTCTATCAGAGGTATTGTTATTAAAATTATAATTTTAAAATTGTTTTTTAAATTTTATTTCTTTTACACAGCGTGTCTGTTTTTAACCGCTGCATTCCTAAAACAACGAAAGATATCTCGTTAAAGATAATATACAGCATTCATTCTTACTTAAATAACATCGAATTTTTGCAACAGTTGTTCACGGATTTCTACAACAGTTGGGTGACGATGGTCTGGTTGATCGTATTGGCTGTAGGTAATAAAATGACATTTTTGTAACGTCACAAAAAAAGTAATTTATTCCGTTTCAGTTATCAGTTTGTGTACAATTATGTCATTTCATTATTATGCATTTATTATATCATGGACTGTGCTTGTTGCGTCATCGATAGCTGCAATTGGTAAATTAATTGATTAATTATGAACTTATAATATAATTTTATTTATTTTTCCAGTTTTGACTATAACTCTGTGGGTTACATTAGCGAATATCGAAAATGAACTTGATAATATGCCAAAAGAAGAATGGTTGGAGAAAATGGTGCGAAATGAAACGGCTTTTCTAGTTTTTGCGATACTGGCGACGATTATTACAGTAAATTTAGTGAATTTGCGAGTTTAAGTACAAATTAATTAATATTTTTGCATTTCAGATCATCCTAATAATAATGGCGGTTTTCATGCGGAAAAAAATTAAATTGATGGTTGAATTATTTAAAGCTGCAAGTAAATGTCTGAAAGACATCCCGTGTTTATTCGCGCAGCCAGTTTGGACTTGCGTGGCTCTGACGATTTTTTTAATTTTTTGGATCTCTGTAATGTTATCGTTGGCAACAGCTAGTAAGTTATTTTCATTTTTAGTGTCTTATGTGAATAAAGAGTTAATTTTTAGTTCGTTTTTAAATAGATAGAAGTTCGCTGATAAAAACAGCGCATCACAATCAGACTCAAAATGACGTAATCACGAATAAAACCTTAACTCAGGTTTAAAGCGATTAATCTCAATTTATCACATCAAATTTATTGTACATTCTTTTGTAGTTGCCAATTTCGTTTCCATCGTTTCAATTTGAAGATCCAACGTGGGTTCAATCGATGTGGTGGTATTACATCATTGCGTTTATATGGCTTTGTGAATTTATATTGGCGTTTCAACAAATGGTCATTGCTGGTGCTGTTTCTACGTGGTATTTTGATAGGTATTTTGTGTTTTTTTACTGTTTTCAGGATTAAAATTAACATTTTCCTTTTTTTTAAAAAAATTTTAGACAAAAGAAGGATTTAACGTGGGTCATACTTAACTCTTTTCGACGAGTTTTCTTTTATCATATTGGTTCGCTCGCTATTGGGTCGTTTTTGATAACAATTTTTAAGATACCGAGACTTATTTTAACATTTATTGACAATAGGTAATGAAAAAATCGAATATAGTTCGTAAAATCTGATTATTTACTTTTATAGGTTAAAAAAAGAGACTCCAGAATGGTGCCAGGGGTGTGTGAAATGTTGTAGTATTTGTTGTTGGTGTTGTCTTCGTTCTTTAGAAAAGTTTATCAGATATATGAATCATAATGCGTATACAATTGTAGGTAAATAATGAAGAAATTTTATTTTATCGTGTTTAAACCTTTATTTATTTAATTTCTATTTTAAAGTGTGTCGCAGAATGAATTTTTGTCCTTCGGCGAAACGTGTAATTTCATTTCACGATTTATAAATTTAATTGATTTTAACATTTTATTTACTCCAGGCTTACGATATTTTGATTTCGCACGTTCTCGAAATAGCTGTGATCGATAAAGCGGGCGATTGTATTTTATTTTTTGGAAAATGTTTCGTGACTATTATAGTAGGGATCATAGGGTTACTTTATATGCAGGTACGATTTACAATTGGTTGTACATTTTTGTTTATTATAACAATTCGATTTTGCAGAACGATCCTGACCTTTATTTTTACGCCTGTCCACTTTTTGTTGTGTGTGTGTTTACGTATTTCATAGCGCATTGCTTTTTCTCCATTTACGAGGTAAAGTTTTCGAATTAATTTGATCGTAGTGGTTATAAATTTTTATGTTTTCAGATGGTAATCGATACTTTGTTCCTATGTATTTGTGAGGATTACCATTTCCGTTCTGATCGTCCAACGTATGCAGCTGACTCGTTACAAGTAATGTTAAGTTGGTAATAAAAGAGTTCATTTTATAAAAAAAAAATTTTTTTTCAGAAGTTTTTCAGGGAAAAAGGAGTTAGAACTTCTGAAGAATTATGAGCTAAAAGCCGTCTATTTTATAAACGCAACAATTTTATTTCATTAGCTACAAGTGACTTCCATATTTCCAAACCTATGCCTAAATTTCGCCAAACTTGCTTTGGAAATTGCAGTGTCGATCTGCATGAACTGTGCGTCTTCCATGTCTGCATTTGCAGAAATCACATTGGCTTCCTTATACAACCACCTAAAAAAGAATTTATTTCAAAACCCAACGAAATCTTAATTTTTTTAAATGTTCTCTTTTTTTTATACCTTAACTCTTGACCCCCTGATGGCACTCTGAATTGTACAGTCTGAATATTACTTTCAGGATGCAAAATCTTCTCTTGAATTAACCGCCTCAATTCAGGGACTCCTTTTCCAGTAACAAACGAAACTGAGAGATGTGTGCTATTTTTTGAAGCTCTTTGCTCCCTTTAACATTTAAAAGTCTTAAAATTTTCTACTTATACTATTTTTTCTTAATTTTTTGTACCTACTCTGGCAGTAAGTCGATTTTACTGTCGATTTCTATCATGCCATCCAACAATTTCTTGTCTACTTTAAGGTTTTGTAAAGTCGTGTGGACGGTTGCTTTTTGAGCTACGTAATCGGGATGACTTATATCACAAACGTGAATTATTAAATCCTGAAATAAAAAATGATTAAATTGCTTATTTGTTGTGTTTTTTTGTTTTATCTTACCGCCAATGTGACATCTTCCAACGTGGCAGCGAATGAATGAATCAAATCGGTGGGAATATCAGAAATGAACCCTACTGTGTCGATGTACAATACTGTCACGTTGTTTAGTAAATTCCCAGCATGAGTCGTCACATCCAACGTTGCAAATAATTGATCTTTTGGCTGAATTTCCTTTTCACCAGTCATTGCCTTGATAAGCGTCGTTTTTCCTTATTAAAAAAAATTAAAAAAGGCACTGAATCGAAACAGGATGGAATAAATTTGCATTAAGCAACACAATTATAAATAGAAAAAGAAAAATTCCAACCAGCATTCGTGTATCCAACAACAGCAATTAAAGGGAACTGTTTTCTAACGCGATTTTGTCTCAACAAAACTCGGTGAGATTTCAATTGATCTATCGCTTTCTTTAATTTCGTTTCCCGTTCGGTTAAGATCCTTTTCCTAGCTTCTAGAAAAGTTTCGCCAGCTCCCTTTCTAAATACCACGTTCCCACCTCGTTGATCGTAACCGCCTTGCAAAATACCCTTAATCCGGGATCTATAAATTAATAAATTTTAACTTTTTAACATTTTTCAAATCGATTTATTATATTTAACCTTAGATACGGAATTTCTCCCAACGCGATTTGCAGTTTGGCTTCTTTAGTACTCGCGTGATCTCGAAATATTCGAAGTACAACCATGTACCGATCGTACACAGGTACTCCGAAGACTTTTTCGAGGGAAGAATGTTGTAAACCAGTTAACATTTCTTGTCCGAGGAAAACAGCGCTAATTCCTTTGGTGTGTTTCGCGTTTTTTATTTCGTTGTTCAACTCTTCTAATATCCCGCTACTAAAAATTAACTTTTTGTTCCGTTCTTTGACCGTAACTATTTTCTGAAATGTAGAAAATATAAAATAACAAATTGTAAATCGCATTAATCAAATTTCTTAATAAAACCTTTTCTAAAACCTTCCAATTCGGAAGTGTTTCCACCAACGCAACTGCTTCTGCTAACTGCAATTCCGGCGTTGTTTTCCACGCTTTTTTCGGAATCCATTTCGGATTCGGTTGCACAACAAACACTCTATGTCCTGCACCGTCTACTTTATACAGCTGTTGTCTCCAAATATTAAATTCCTTTTCTTCGTGGGAGATATTTTCTTCATCTTCAAAATCATTTATAGACTCGACGCTTTTAAACCGCAGTTTTTGTTGCAACGAGTCAGCAATAAATGGAATTCTCCTCACAATCGCACAATGATAATTTGCTTTGAATATCCTAACTGAGGATTTTAAAAACACTCGATTAAAACCCATGTTGCTTGTAGTTCTTTATGTTGACTATAGGTCGCGCTTGTGTTAATCCTTTGTGTAAAAAAATAAAAACAAGATTTTTCTTTACTTTCATTTTCATAAAACTGATTCGCAATCAGCCATCTTTTAATACCACTTTGAAACATCAAACATTACACTCTTCGTCTTACACAATTAACCACTTTCCTATTAGAAAATTCAATCAAATTTAGCACCTTTAAGTTTGTGCTCTATCAAAAGCATCAGTGTTTACATATTTCACTTTTATTATTTTTTAAAAAATGAAAAGACATTTACTTAATTTTCTTCTACAATTAACTGTGTGCTTTTACATTTCAGACAGCATTTAAGCCCATGTAAAGATCCGCCTACTGTGAAGAAAGCCCACACTCCCATGCAAATTACCACGACATAGATAGGAATTAATGTGGCGGCGTAATATCCTTGTGAATTAAGTAATGTCTGTAAATGAAAACCACAAATCACTCACTGAACGTTCATTAAGTTTAGTTTTAACTTACTAGAAGTGAAATTGTCATGTGAATTATTACTATGACGACATTTTTCCAATAACGACGACAATCCAATGCGTGAAATGAAATTATCCCCCAAAAAACATGCACCAATATGAACGCTAGAGTTAAAAAAGCTGAAAATAAAATAATTATCATAATTTTGTAGGTAATTTTCAAATTATTCACAATACCCGAAGTTATAAAGAATGAATCTGAGTGTCCTTTAATTCCTACAGTTCCTGGCCCAATTGAATCGGCTAACACGTTGATTAAAGAAAACAAACCGGCCATTAATCCAAACCCAAGACCGGAGACTGAAAAATATAAGGTAATTTAGCGATTCGATATTGATTTCTATACCATTTCTCACCGTAAGACAACGTGTGTCTATTCGACAGCTGTGCGTCAGCTTCGGTTACTTTTTTTAAACCTACTTCTGCTTTTCTATAAACAAATTTCATTTATTATTTGTTTACACAACAAATTTAGTACCCACCTTAATAAAATGTAATAAAATAACCTAAACATTTCTTGAAATAAAACAGAAAAGACCAAACCAAACACTAAGTATTGTCTTAGAGGAATGACGACGAACCATAGTAATGATGAAAGTAGTAGGGCGAGTAGCCAAAAAAATGCACTGAAAATTTAAGAAATAAATAAATAAGTTTTGTTTGTTGTGTGCAAACACTACCTTGCAATTAAAAGTATGATTCTGACAGGGTCTTTGGCGATTGTTAACATAAACATCGCCATTGGGCACCCAAAAGCAGTGAGGGCACACCCAAAGAACTCCATTACAGTCATTTTGTAAATTTGAGGTTTTACGGTATCACAGATTACACGATAAACGCTGTGCTATAAAATCCATTTAATTTAGACGGGTGGACAGTCTGTCACCATGATTCTCTGCTTTCCTGTCATGCGATCTGACGTAATTGCTTCTATTTTTGTTCAATAAAATCCTATTACTCGGAAAAGGCGACACGACATGACGTCATCGTAAACAATCCCATGATCCAGTCGATCCGAGTTGCACGGTAGTACAGAAGTAAATAAATATTAAATAAAATTTGATATGTTTGAAAAATGTTATAAATTTTATAACTTTACATATAAAATTAAGCATGATTTTTGAAATTTAAATGTAATTATAACTTTACATGTTTACTGAAAAACTGTTTTTTCACAGATCAGCTGCTCGAGAAAGTAAACCAAAGTGAATGGCATTCATTCAACTCCGTGAGTAAAGTAGGTACACAAATCCATCTGCTCCCTTATTAACTAATATTTCTTTTAAAAAAACGATACTCAAGCTCTCTAAATGCAATTATTTTCAAGTCAAAACCAGTTTTTGACTTAAAATCTTCACATTTCATTTTTTTTTACACTCGATTGATTGGCGTCATTGTTTACGTTTCGGGACTTTTGTCTCTGAATTAATTTCTTTTTTAAAAACCTTAACTAATGAAGAATAACAAACTAATAAATCATATTAATTTTCCTTTCTCTTTCTAGGTTATATCGTATTTCAGTGGGCTGAACATTAACAATCCTTTGTTAACAAAAAAAAAATTATTAATTTCCCTTTGACATTTAATTGAGCAAATTCAATAGTACTAACAACATAAAAAATAGAAGAAATTGGCATGCATTTCAACGAATTGTAACACGCCAAGTAAGAGAGGATGTTAACTTATCTGGCAGAAAAAAATATTATTTTTAGCCAACGCGTAAGATTTGGCCTTGTCCTTACTTATATTTAACGAAAAAAAACAGAAAAAACAAGTGTGCGAACAGCGACTGATTAATTTTTTTCAATTTTATTTTTAGTTTCACAGAAAACCGATCCGAAATTGAAAAAGGAGACGTTTGATTCGCTTCGAGGACATCAAGTAACCAAACTTCTTTTCACATAAAATAAAACAGATTGAGTCAAGGTGATTCATAGCGGCATAGAAATCTTAACGCTATTGGCGGGTTCCATGGCCTTGACAACAACTGAGACCGTGATCCACTTCGGACCACTGACCTTAAACAAACCTGCCATTTTTTTTCTTTTTTTATATCCCTTTAATGCATCGAGTCAGTGTACACTTTAGGTGTTGTCAACATCGATATCGATTTCCAAGGACAACCGAACTGAATATTCATTTCCTGCTGATAATTTATACAATGCGACTAAAAAATGTAAGGGTTTATTAATTTTAATGCTTTTTATTTCATTTTTTCAAGGTTATGGACGAAAACATGACGAACGAAACGAACTCGGCTCATTCTCATTGCGAAACGTGCATCAAAATAAACAAATGTACGGTCAGGCCTAAACCGGGCGAAAGTTGTGCCATCGTGACGTGTGTCGCGGACTGCGGCGCCCGGTTCCACGCGTGCAAGCAGCTCGAACACAAACTCCTGTGCACGAACGAAAAAGTGCCTTGCATCAACTCGATCAACGGTTGTCCCTTATTCATGCCTCGCTGGCAGCTCGGCAGACATTTAGAAACGTGCCCCGCGAGCGTGGTTCACTGCACCATGGAGTGGAACAGGTGGCCCGTGTGCTCGTTAGAGAGATTGATGCACATCCCGTTCCGTCAACCGAATCCGAACGTTCGTCCGGGCCAATTGGACGTGGCGCTCGCACTGAGGGATCAAAGGATGCTCAACGAATGGCTACGAGCACCCAGAAGGACTAGACGTGTGCTCCGTAACAATTTGACGCGGCGTTTCCCAGCAGTGCCTTTTCAAACGAGGGGTAGTTACGAGTCGGAGAGCAACAGCAACGACAATTCCAGTCAGACGTCGCGGACCGTGACGGACGACGAAGAAGACACGCCGTGGGAAATTCGAAAAACTCCCCCCGGTTTGAAGAGAAGCGTTTGTGGCGAGTTGTACCGTGCGAGCAAACAAACCACCGAGAGTCTGAGTGCAGCCCTCAACATCATCACGAACCACGTGACGGACGGTAGGGACAGAGCGATGCGCAGTTTGGCGATGGACGAAGATAAGGAAAACATCAACTGTTGGTCCGTGTTGGAGAATCCGAGCGAGATGATGGAAATTTCGTGCGTGAACGGTACGGATGGGTGTAACGAGGTGATAGCCGAGCCGTTGCATGGGTACGACGTGTTGTTCGTGGATAATACAGTAGTGAGCGAGATTTCTTCGGCGTCGATGACGGATCACGCTCGCAAACAGCCTTCCCCGCCGCCCCCGCCGCCATCTTCGCCGCCTATGTTTGTGAATTTGGGGCTGGATTTGACGTTGGAGTCGATTACGAGATATCAAACTAAACCGAAATCGATGTACACATTCCTGTGCGCGCAGGAATTCCGAAGAGATGAGTACAGTTGGCACTACAAGAACGTTCACGGTGATATCCACGGAGGACTAAACGGGTGGTTGGAACAAAGATGTCCATTAGCGCATTACGGATGCATGTATTCGGTCAGACGGTTTTATCCCATGGCCAAAGGATCCGGAATAGTTCACAACGATATTTTAGAGAGTTTTGGCGTCCAGCCTTTCGTCGCACCGCCTTTGGGAAGGGCTCAAAGTGTTGAAAAAAAGGTGATTTTGTTGATTTTTTTTTGGTTTTTGAATGAAATTTAGTTTTTTGTTTGTTTTAGTATACGAGAAGGACGTTACGAAGTTCGGAAAAAACGTATCAAACTAACGGTACCATCGAATCGATACCGGAAGAGGACGTAGACACGATTTTAATATCAGCTCAAAGTGCTCACACAGAACCACCGGTCTTAACGCAGATGCCGTTCGAAGTTCTGCAACATATAGCTCGATTTCTCGATAGTTTTAGCCTTTGTAATTTAGCAATGACGTCACGACTGTTGCGAGAAGTTTGTTGCAGTTTGTTGGAAGAACGAGGAATCGTGGTCCAGCAGTGGGAACGACACGTAGTAGGAAGGAAATCGTTTTGGAGAATCGCATATCAGGTATTTTTTTAATGAAATTTAGTTCTAAATTATTTGATTTTTAATTTTTTCTTTTTTGAATTTCAGCGTTGGTTTTTTAGCACCGCGTTCACTCCGGTTGCATGGTGGGGATTCGAAGATAAAGAGAATATGTCGAATCATTTACAAAAGTGTAGTTATTTCCAACGAAATTTAAAAAGTGATCCTTATTATTATCCGATGGGAGCAGAGCCAAACGCGTGGTTGTATGAAAAATTGAAAGCGAGTATACCGCAAACACAAGAAAATCAGGCGACCAAACTATGAAGTTGTTGATTTTAGACGTGAATTGGTAGAAAATTGTATATTGGTCGTGAATTTTTGTTTATGTAATTTTTTTAACGTATTTATTGTATTTGGATGTAATTCAGTGCGTTTTGTTACGAATTTTAATTTGGTGAGTGAGAAAACTTTTATACGAATTTTGAAACACATTTTTGAAAATGTAATAAATTTTTACAAGTTTATACCGGTTTAGGTGAATGTATCGTAAGAATTAAAGTAATTTAAGTATCGATCGTTTCGATATTTTTTATCTCGAAAGAGTTAAGTTTCAAATTTACATCACGGAAAATTCAACTGACGTCTGGTGTTGGGAACCAGAATTCCTTCCTTTCCCACACCCAATCAAATTCCATCTTCCATACTTTTGATCTACTACATTTACAAACATGTTGTAACATTGGTGGCTTAGATTAAAAAGAAACACGCATCATTATCAGCTGAGGTTTTAACCATCAAAACAATAACGAAATCAGTACGCACGTTGGAGCAGCAATAACTCTCGTAACTAACGATTTTGTCAACATTTATAGAGAACTAAACGTTTAATATGTCGCAAGTTCAGAAGCCTTTCAAAGAAAGAAGACACTTTGGTAAGCCACAGTTTAGTTTTGTTTACGTCGTAAATAAATAAAAATTGCAATTGGAGATGTTTCCTGTTAATCTGATTTAATTTTTTTTTTATTTCCAAACTCGATTACTCGTAAACAAACATGTAACTCGTTACATTGTGAGGAGTTACATATAACGTTATTATATAAACACAAATAGTCTTATTGTTGCTTTGTTAATTTGCAGATCAAAGAGTACGTGATGTCGAAACAATAAAGGATCAACATCCAGATAAAATCCCCGTAATCATCGAACGGTATTGCGCTGAAAAACAACTTCCAATTTTGGATAAAACTAAATATCTAATACCAGGCCACGTGACTGTTGGGGAACTCGTGAGAATTATCAGGTATTTCGAACAAAGGAAAGGGGTTATTTAAATTAAAATATTTTTTTCGTAGGCGTCGACTCCAGTTACACCCAAATCAAGCTTTTTTTCTGATAATTAACCAGAGAAGCATGGCCAGCGTGTCCATGACAATGATGGAGCTCTACGATTCTCAAAAGGACGAAGATGGATTTCTTTACATGGTTTACGCATCTCAAGAGGTTTTCGGGCACTGACGAACTCATCAATTCCAAATTTACGGAAAAACAAAAGAGTCTGTTTGTTTTGGATCCGTTCTTCGTTTTATTTATCTTTTACTAGACATTTCTCTAACGAGTGAGGGCGATTTTATTTTGTAAGAATTACTATTTCATGCGTGTTTATATTATCCTATTAGTGAATTGGGTACACGATTTCTATCATAAATTTTAATTTCTAGAAAAATTATGCAAAAAATAAAATGTGTATAATAATTATGCTTTTAGAGGAAGTTATTGCTAAATAAATTTTATGTTGGGAATGGGATATTGTCTAAATTACAGCTAAAATGAAAGATATTGTATGTCTTGTAAATAAAATATTTCATTTAGTCTAACTTTATTATCGTTTATATCCATCGAGACAAAGAAAATTACAATTGTGAAAAGGTTTGATTCTTTGTAACGACAAAACCATATTATCTAAAAATTCGATTTTCGTCCTCGGTGTTTTTATAAGAGAATTATCGTGCATTTGTGTTTTAGCAGGCTGCGGAGTTATTAACGATATGTCTTTACATTCATCCGGGGTCCCAACGATTTTTTTCAAATTCTTTAGTTCGCGCGGTGTATATTCCTTCCCACTACCGAATAATTCTTCTAAAGTTTTTTCCTTTTTCTTTTGGTATTTACTCCACGTGCGCTGTATATACGATCCGCCATTGTTAAACGGTCGTGCTGGACGAGAAGGCGCATAAGTTCCTCCGGTTGCGTATTGCGGAGCTCTAAAATTTACTCTTCCGGTGTAAAGTGGTCGTGGTTGATGATACGACGAGTAATAGTGTCCGATTTTATGACTTCCTCCTGTTGATGGTTTTTGTGCCTGATGTGTTTCGTTTTGTTCGGTTTCTATCCAACTATTTTCACCATTGTAATCATCTTCTTGTGTTTGATGGGTTTCTTCTTTGCTGTCACTGGAATGCACTTTATTTAGTTCTTTTTTCCCACGTATTTTTTTCTTTTTCAGATTAGGTACCTCGTTCGAATCTTCAGCGTCCAATTTTCGTTTTTTAGTCGATTTTTTAGTCGAGTTTGAAGCAACTTCTCCGCTAGATTCGGATTTCTTTTTCCTGGGTTTTGATTTCCTTTCTCCGTCATTTTCAGTCGTCGAATTCTTCGGTTTTCTGCTGACAACATCCTGATTAACTTCTGCATCTTTGGATTTCTTCGCCTTACTTTTCTCGTTCTTGTCTTCGCTAACATCTTGCGTCTCCAAATCAACTTCCGGTTTACTTTTTCGGTTCTTTTTTTTCTTCTCAGTCACTTCGTTGCATTCGGCAGAAGGCACTTCCTCTTGATTAGATTCCTGGTCCACTTTTGATTTCTTTTTCTTCTTCTTCCCGTTCTTGTCCTCGCAAACTGTTGCTTCTTCGCACGCAATTTTTGCCTCTAAATCAACTTCCGGTTTACTTTTCTTGCTTTTCTTCTTCTTACTAATTTCATTGCATTCCACAGAAGGCACTTCCACCTGTTGTTTACATTCTTGGTCCTCTTTTAATTTCTTCTTCTTGGCTTTCTTGTCCTCAGAAACTGTTGCTTCTTCGTTAGCAACTGGTGCCTCTTGATCAGCTTCCGATTTATTTTTTCTGCTTTTCTTCTTCTTACTAATTTCATTGCATTCCACAGTAGGCACTTCCTCTTCTTGTTTACTTTCTTGATCCTCTTTCAATTTCTTTTTCTTCTTCTTCTCACTTTTCTTTTCTAAATCTCCTTCAACTTCACAACTTTTCGCACCATCTTCAACCTTAAGCCTTTTCTTCACACTTTCTCCATTACATTCCGGTTCGCCAACAACTTCGTTTTGATCGGTCGATCCTAACTCTAGAACCACTCAATCAGAAACTCAATTTCACAAATTCAACATCCAACTATTTACCCTCCAATTTCCTTTTCGTTTTCCTCTTCTTCGTCTCTTCCACAGCCATCAACTGACTACCATCATTTCCAGTCGGTTCAGTTCCAGCCTGAACTGCATCTAATTGAAACCAAAACTGAATTAATGTAAACATTACTTTATTTTACAATTTTTCAATTTTTACCCGAATTTTTCTTGCGCTTCTCTTCCATCTTTTTTGCAAAATAATCGTTCATGTTACCACGGTTTGGTCTCGCACTATCCTCCTCTTCTTTTTTCTAATATTACGTCACCCAGATAAATAATCTCGAAACAAAACACCAAAAACACCAACTTACGTCAGTCAAAGTGCCAAAAATACATTTCATATCTTTCTCTGATTTGCTGCTTAAATCTTTCCCAGCAACAATTTTTTTATACCTACTACAATAACAACAACAAAAAAAAAGATTTAACAATATAAACAAACTTTACAAAGCCAAAACTTACTGTACACGACTTTTCGAATTTTGCGATCGTTCGGTCAGGTTTTTAACATCTTTAACATTTGTTTCCGACTTTCCAATTCCATTTAACTCTCCCAAAACCTTTTCAAACGCATCTTGATGTTCGACCCACGTATCATCGTAGCCTTTGTATCCCAATCCTTCAAAATAAATTAACATTGTCATTGAAATTCAAGAAAATTACATTTTAAAAATTTTTTTGCACCTTTAATATCTCTTTTCTTGGAAACTTTGATGTGATCGGGATTTCCATCTTCGTTTTTACCAAGTCCTTTGCCTTTCGACCATCCCATTTTTTCCAACATCTTTTGACCGAATTTATTGTCATCTGTAATTGCAACGTCAAATTTTACAATTTGTTTACGCAAAAAAAAAATAAAAAATCAGATTACCCTTTGCCCAGTTATTTCCATTCGGATTTGAACTCGGTTTTTCCTCAGATGGCATAATGAAAACCGTTTATTTAACTACAAACTAGTTAAATATACATCGAAGAAAAATGACCACGAGGAGGAAACCATATGCAATTAGTTTCAAGAGATCGACGCTAGGGATTACAGTTTTACGATTTAAAATCAAATTAGGTTTTTTTAAAACAAAATTAAAATTAAACATAAATTAGCACTTAATTAATATAAAACTTTAAAAAATAATCAGTTTTTAATTTAAAAAATAATATTTAAAAATAAACAAATGAAATCGACCAATAGAATTCTCCGGATATCGTACGCCTCGTTGCCTACCGGTAGATTTAAACGGTTAGAGAATTTAAATTTGTGCTAGTTGCCATTGCCATTTAAACGTCTATAAAGCGTGATATTTGTGTGATAATTATTACGAGAATGGCTTCGAAAGTTAAAACGGAGTATCGACCTAAAGAGAAGGAACTTCCCGACGTATTAATTGATCCGAAAACGAAAAAACGCTACGCAAGAGGACGATTTTTAGGAAAGGTAAAGAAATATTTAAATTCGTTGCTACACATAAAGGTCGTTAGTTCGCCCTTGACTCGAATTTATTTTAAATTTTAAGTTTTATTCATAAATTTCGTAAATTAAATGACTTTGTTGACTTATTCCATTAAAAGGGCGGTTTCGCAAAATGCTACGAATTGACCGATTTGGCTACAAAGGAAGTTTACGCTGGAAAAATTGTGTCGAAAGGCCTTTTACTGAAACAGCATCAAAAAGAAAAGGTAATTTGTGAAATTTGAATTTTTTTGGTTTATTTCAATGAATTTAAGTGAATTTTATGCCTAATTAGATGTCGCAAGAGATTACTATTCACAAAAGCCTAAATCATAAACACATAGTTGGATTCGTAGGTTTTTTTGAAGATAATGATAACGTTTACATTGTGCTGGAATTGTGCCGAAGAAGGGTAAATTTTAATTTATTTTGTTTGCTAGAAATGTATATTTATGTTTGATTTTGAATAGTCGCTTATGGAGTTGCATAAACGCCGAAAAACCGTTAGCGAACCAGAGGCCCGATACTTTCTACGACATATTGTCTTAGCCTGTAAATATTTGCACGATAATAAGGTTATTCATCGTGATCTCAAATTGGGAAATCTTTTTCTCAACGATGCAATGGAAATTAAAATCGGAGATTTCGGATTGGCAACTAAGCTTGATTTCGAAGGAGAACGAAAAAGGTTAGTAATTAAATTAACTATTAAAAAAAAATCATAAAAATCAATTTTTTCCATCTTAGAACTTTGTGTGGGACACCAAACTACATTGCTCCTGAAGTTCTCGGTAAACAAGGCCACAGTTACGAAGTAGATGTCTGGTCTCTCGGATGCATTTTGTAAGTTCTATTTTTATTTTCTCAAAAATTTTTTTTTTAAAAATTGATTATTTTACTTAGGTTTACATTATTGGTTGGAAAACCGCCGTTTGAGACTTCGAGTTTGAAAGACACCTACGCGCGAATTAAGAAAAACGAATATCACGTTCCTCCCACCGTTTCTATGCTGCCAAGACGTCTTATTCGTCGTTTGTTGCATTCGGAGCCGAACAAACGACCAAATATGGACCAAATTTTGGCAGATGATTTTCTAACTGCCGGCTACATGCCGCCCCGTTTGCCAACTTCATGCCTCACAATGGCGCCTCGCTACGACAACAAAGTCGATCCTAGTTTCTCCAGAAGACCACTTATCGAATTGAATCCAAAACGTAGGTGAAGAAATTTGAAGTTTCCTTCAAATATTAATTTATTTCTTTTACAGAAAATGTAAATCCGTCACTTGCAGTTAACGGAATGTTGGCTCCAGTTCCCGAGGATGTCGAAGTGAAGGGGAAACTGGATAAAATGGAAGATGTGGCTCACGCTATGAAACCTCTTATTCGTAAGAATATATTTAAAAAAAATTGTTTTCAAATCTAATTTTAATTTTTTTAAAGCGATCAATGAACCAAGTGACTACCATTTGGGCGAATTATTAGCGCAACTTGATGCAGTTGTTGGAAAGAAAGTGTCAGAGAGACCACTCATTCAAGAAGGTTTGTTTTTATTAGATTTTGGAAGTTTTTTGGAAAATTTAAAAAAATTTTAAATTTCTAGATGAAGCTGAGGATCCTGCGGCCACACCGATGATTTGGGTGAGCAAATGGGTCGACTATTCCGATAAATACGGTCTTGGCTATCAACTGAGCGACAACAGCGTTGGAGTTGTGTTTAATGATTCGACTAGAATTGTGCTACTCGCTGATGGAGAGTGAGTTTGATTATTTTATTTTTTTTGAAAAATTGGATGGAAAATTAATTTTGTTTTTGTTTTAAGGAATATTCATTACATCGAGCGCAGTCATGCCGAGCATTACTACACCTTAAACAATTATCCGGAAAAGTTGAACAAGAAAGTGACACTTCTTAAATATTTCAGAAATTATATGAACGAACATTTGTTAAAGGTACGTCAAGTGAAATTTTGAATTGTGAAATTTTCTAATTTTTTTTTGTTTTGAAATTAGGCTGGCGGTGATATGGCCCCGCGAGATGGTGATGATCTGTCACGAATTCCGTATTTGAAAACTTGGTTGCGCACACGAAGCGCTATTGTGTTGCATCTTACAAATGGGACTTTACAGGTTTGGAAATTAATTTTTAATTTTTAAAATTGAGTTTAAAAAAATTTTTGTTTTGTTTTTTAGATTAACTTTTTCCAGGACCACACTAAGCTGATTCTTTGTCCTCTGATGGGAGCAGTTACATTTTTAGATGAAAGCCAGAACTTCCGTACTTTGAGACTAAGTTTGATCGAAAAATACGGTTGTTCCAAGGAGCTCAGCAGCCGATTACGTTACGCTCGTAGTTTGATTCATGATCGGCTGATAGGAAATGTAGCTGCCAAGCCTAAAGCTACTTCCTAATCAAGAAGTTGGTTCTTCGTAATGGTATATGGGATATTGACAGGTTTAATTTTTTTGTATTAGAAACATTCAGCAGTGATGTAATTATGTCAATAATTCCTTAGCTTTTCATATTTTAATCTCTAATTTTGTAATTTTTATATGTACTGTAATTTTAAAAAAGCTAAAAAAAAAAACTTAAATAAAAGAATTTGTAATATTTAAACTTATGTAAAGGGTAGTTCATTTACAAACATTAATGTTCCTAGAATAAAATAAGAAAGAAAATAAATTAGGATTACTCTTTGTGCAGAAGACCAATGTGGAAAATCGAGAATCAAATCCAAAATCACATTTTTCTTTGTCAAAAAATTCGACGCTTTTTCAACTTTGTGTAGAACTGTTTCAGAAGAGAATTTACTCAAAGGAATGTTCGTTTCGTCATCTAAAATCACAGCAGCGGCACACCAATAAACAAACGGCGATGACGCACATAAAAATCTCGTAACTACCTGCAACAACAACAAATTACTTTATCAAATTTTAAAAAAAATAATTTCTATTACCTGAACATTGATGAACATCCACCCTAGTGTTAATTGAACAACTGCATGCACAATATAAACAAAAACAAAACAACTGTCGAATCCAATCGACGTAGATTTATCGTTGCCAAATTCAAATCCAAGATGCGAAACGGTTTTTTTATTTCTAACGCTGTAACGCGTCGTTCCGTAAATTAGGAGCAGAGTTATCGGCGTCGCGAGTAGAAAATTGGGTATTTGTTTGATTTCGTAGTATCTAAGGAACCCAACGTTCCAGTATTTTTCTTGTATTTTGTTGTAGGAAGACGGTAAAGAGTCAAAACACCACGAGGGTTTCGTATCGCTGGATGGCATCACTAAATCATTTTGTAACGAATATTCCCTGACGATTGATGGAATCAGAATGTCCGGATCATCACAGAAACGTTTATACGCGTATATTTGATGCGCTAAGAACGGAATTACGATGATACATAAACACAGTAAGAGTTTTATTACGTGAAAAATGGAAATGTAGTTAGAAATATTCTTTTTCTGTTTATCTAAGTTCATATTTTTCATTATCTGATGGGTAATGTGATAAAGTGGAAAACCGCAGTTTATAATTCCATTCGATCTCACTGCACTTCCAATCGCAAAACAAACTGACGACACGTAAATCCTTTTTTGCTCGTAGAACAACATCCCCGCGAACACGCACAGCGCAAACAGGGATTCCGTATACACAGCCGAGAAAAACACAGACGCTGGATTGATGCAGTAGAGTAGAGTCGCTCTGTAAGCCAATTTTTCTTCCTGCAACACACGCCGGCTTAATTCGTAAAGTAATTCGGCTGATGCTACAAAAGAGACGAAACTGATGATCAATGCACTGATTATCAACACCGAGTGGTAAGAAAAAAGGAATTGTAGTGGATAACCAAATGTATTTGCAACTGTTTTGATCAGGAGTGGATATAACGGGAAAAACGCTAAGTTGTTTTCGTATGTGTAACCGTAGTTTGCTATGTGTAGAAAATGTTGTCCGTCCCAATGGGTTAATCCTTTACAGATAAATGAAGCTAATGAATCGAAGAAATTTGGTTCTTCTTCGCTCGGTGTTTGGAATCCATCCGACTGATGGTCGGGAAAAATTAAGTTAAGGAATATTTGTATGACAAATAAAAATAAGCGAGAAAAAATGGCCCATTCGCGAATTTTTCGTCTGAGGGAAGCCATTACATGCTTAGCGACTAGATGGGACAGGAGGTGCAAAGCAGTAGGCACACTGGCGAAATAAATGTAAAATTTTAAAGTAAAAATATGTAAGTCATACATATTAATAACTTACATTATAATTGTTTAAATTTTAATATATAGAATAATTTAAAAAGTTTTAAAATTGAAATTGACCAATCATGATGCGAATTTGGCGCATTGACCGTTTTCCCGCCGTTTGAATCTTGTTGTGTCGTCTGCCTCGTTTCGTCCTCTCTGTGAATATTTACATATATTTTAGTGTTCTCGCGCTGGTAACTACAAGTTCAAAGATTTGTCAAGACGGTGAACATGATTTAAAGACGGAAGAGCGAGGAAAAGGTTACAAACGGACTCGGATCGAGAGAATATCAGAATTTTACTTTGGTCCTCCGCGGAGTGCGGTTGCGTCGATGGTCGAACGTAAATATAAAATTTTAAAATAAAAATACATAATATCTTGGTGACTATTTTTGATATATTTGTAGATAAATTGATGTGGCGTTTCCATTTCGTGTGAAAAGCGGGGGAAAAGGCAGCAAAGGGGATTGGAAGAAAAAAAAATCATTGGAACTCAACCAGATGAAAAATTTTAATGAAGAACAAATTTCCAGTTCATTTCGTATCGGAATTTATTAACCAAAGAATTGGCTAAGTTGTTCATCTCCCTTGGTGGACCTTGGAATTTTTCAAGTTTGATTTCGTAAATTGTGTGGATATTGGCATACAGTTATTAAAATATTTTGTTGAAAGAGAGTAAACATACAGACTACTTTTACAATAAAAATTGTTTTGACATGTTCGATTTAAATTTAAATTTTAAATTTCGGTTGTTAATTTTTTTTAAATTTTTACACAGATGCTACGACAATGCCACAGACCGTCAGAAGTACTCATCCTACCGATCTGTAAACACTTGGTTGGCCCGCCAGACTTCGTGAGCTGTCATGTTGGTCAAGTGTTTGCAAGATTGGGGAGGCATGCGGAGATGAGCCGTGGAACGATCATCTTATGGTAATTTGTGATGCGAAACTTGTAAATTTCACTTTCTTAATTTTTTTTAAAATTTTTACACACAGATGATGCCACAACCGTTATAAACTCTGCCCCCTACCAACTCGTGAACATTTGGTTGGCCCGCCAGACTTCGTGAGCTGTCATGTTTTCCAAGTGTTTGCAAAATTGGGGAGGTGTGTGGAGATGAGCCGTGGAACAATCATCTTATGGTAATTTTTGATGCGAAACTTATTAGTTTTGCTTTTCTAATTTTAATTTTCTTATTTTTACACAGATGATGCCACAACCGTTATGAACTCTTCCCCCTACCGATTCGTGAACACTTGGTTGGCCCGCCAGACCTCGTGAGCTGTCATGTCTTCTAAAGTGTTTACAAAATTGGGGAGGTGTGCGGAGAGCAAGCGTGGCGAACAGTCATCTTACGGTAATTTTTTATGTGAAACATTATTAATTTAAGTTTTCTAATTTAATTTTTTTATTTATTTTACGTAGATGATGCCACAGACCGTTAAAAGTCTTCTTCCTACCGATCTGTGAACATTTGGTGGGCCCGCCAGACTTCGTGAGCTGTCATGTTTACCAAGTGTTTGCAAGATTGGTGAGGCGCGCGGAGATTCAGCGTGGCATAATCATTTTATGGTAATTTGTGAGGTGAAACTTGTCGATTCTACTTTTCTAAATTTTACTTTTATGTCTTCACACAGATAATGCTGCAGATAATGCCACAAACCGTCATGACTCCTCACCCTACCGATCCGTAAACATTTTGGTGGGCCCGCCAGACTTCGTGAGCTGTCATGTTTGTCAAGTGTTTATAAGATTGGGGAGGAATGAGGAGATGAAGCCGTGGAACAATCATCTCATGGTAATTTTTGATGTGAAATTTATTAATTTTACTTTACTAATTTTATTTTGCTTTTTTAAATTTTTAAACAGATGATGCCACAACCGTTGTAAACTCTTCCCCCTACCGATTCGTAAGCACTTGGTTGGCCCGCCAGACCTCGTGAGCTGTCATGTCTTCTAAAGTGTTTGCTAAATTGGGGAGGTGTGCGGAGAGCAAGCGTGGCGAACAGTCATCTTATGGTAATTTTTGATGCGAGATTTATTAATTTTACTTTTTTAAACTTAATTTTTTTTATTTTTAAAACAGATGATGCCACAGACCGTCTTGAATCTTCCCCTTACCGATCTGTAAACATTTTGGTGGGCCCGCCAGACTTCGTGAGCTGTCATGTTTGCCAGGTGTTTATAAGATTGGGGAGGTGTATGGAGATGAGCCGTGGAACGATCATCTTATGGTAATTTTTGATGTGAAACTTATTAATTTTGCTTTTTTAAATTCAAATTTTTTATTTTTACACAGATGATGCCACAACCGTTATGACTCTTCAACCTACCGATCTGTAAACATTTTGGTTGGCCCGCCAGACCTCGTGAGCTGTCATGTCTTCCAAGTGTTTATAAGATTGGGGAGGCGAGCGGAGATAATGCGTGGCACAAATGATTTTATGGTAATTTTCATGAAACTTGAATCTTACTGATTCAAGTTTCTGGTGTTTAATTTTTTTTTTTTTTTTTTTTAGTCACCTTAGTGACTATGCAGCAGCTGCAGAGGACCGTATGGTTCATGGTAAAGATTTAATTATTTTTGCGTTTTTGTGTAAAAGTAGTCTGTTTTGCTAAAGTTTATAAGTGATTATTTAATAACATTGTTTTTGGTGTATAATAAGTATATTCTAAGTTTTTTAATAATTTTTACTAAATATTTGTTACTTTGCAGTAGTATTTTGGCAAAATCCGTATGCGTTGGTCTCTTCATAGGTGCCGTAGCTGAATTTTAAACGTGTTGTGCATGATGTGTTTAAAATAAAATAAAAATGCCATTTTTTTTTTAAAAAGCTCCGGAGATGGAGAAATAATCATATGATTTATTGTATTAAAAAATGTGGAGGTGAGGAAATGTAGAAAATTGTTTAAAAGTTCCACGCGACGAAGAGATTTTTGACGAATCGATCAATCGAATGTTTTAAAATTGAGTTGTAAAAATTCTATAATTATTGTTAGTAACGAGGTAAATTCGGGTAAATTATTCTGCTTTAAAGAAATTAGGAGATTCAACACCAGATGACGCGTCCTGCAGTATAATTAAATTTCATGGGATGTGGAGGGTGGGGTATGGTGGATCTGGGCGGATGGAACCAAAATGGCGTCCAGGAACTATAATTTTTGTTCACCGAATCGATTTGCATCCTTCGCAGACGTAGCTTGAGATTCATCCTTCCGTTAGTCATTGTTTTAAATAAAGTACCGATCCGCAATGCTTTGTACCGTCTGATTGTTTTGTTTTACGTTTGAGGTTTAATGCTGTGTTTTATTAACAATTACAGTAAGTATCATTGTTTAAACGAAAATTGATTAGTGTTATTTAACTTTAACCTTAATGGATGCGTTCTTCGCGTACAGACACGACGGCGATTTAATCCCACCGTGCGGGATAATGAAGGGGAAAGGAAAAGGCAAAGATGCGCCTATGAAAGGGAAGAATAATAAAGATACAACGCCGATTGTAACGAATAACGATAAAGAGTCGACTGATCTTAAAGATTGTCCACTCCAGTTTCCCGATTTCACTCCGGTTGACCACGTCCGATGGTGTCCCCGTTATACTGCCAGTAATTAGAAATTAAACACTGTTTTTATATTTTTAATTATTCTAATCGTTTTTTAAATTTTAGTTTTACAGCGAGATGAAGACGAGATCATTGGAGTGGAAGAATTGGACGCTCTTCAGTACGAATTGGAAACTCTTCTCACAGCCGTCAGTAAAAGAACGCGATTATTGCATGGCGAAATGCAAATTCTCATCGACTGGCAAGAGAAAAAAGAAATAAAGAAACCCGTGTCTGGAAAGATTGTAATTTAAATTTGTGAGTTTATAATTTTATATTTTATTTCTATGTTTTTGTTTTTAGCATCCACAATCTTCCTGTAAACGTAGTAAAACACAAGATGAAAAACCAGCGAAAAAATTCAAAGATAGCGGAAAAGGAAGCCAAACTGTAAACTGTTCCAGTAGAACAAAGAGTAAAAATGTACAGGTCGTTGTTTTTTATAAAAAAAAAAAAAAAAAAAAATTGAAATGTTTAAAATTTGTTTTTATTTATTAAGGCTAAAATGCAAGAGTACGACTTTACTGATTCTCCAGTTGATGCGCCTCGCATGCCAAAGAACGATGCTCCTAATCGTTTTTGGTCATCAGTCGAACCTTATTGTGCTGAAATAATGCCCGACGATTTGAAGGTTCGTGCTGTTGATTTTTTTTATTAAAATTTTTACTCGAAATTTAAAATTTCAGTTTTTGGAAGATCTGATTAAAATGCATGATGAAGATTCTGAATATTACAAAGTACCTGCACTTGGAAAACATTATTCAATAAAATGGGCGCAAGAAGATATGCTCGAAGAACAGAAAGAAGGTTTGTCATTAATTATTATTACTATTAAAAGTGAAAATTACAATTTTCACTTTTCCAGGTTCAAAAATTGGCGATAAACGTCGAGGATTGAGTAACAGCAGCAGTTTAAATTCGTGTGAGGCTGAAAAATTGTTGAAAAAAGCCGAAAGAGAATGGTACGTTTTCTTTTTATAAATATTTAAGATTTTTAAATAATTTATTATCTTTTTTATGTGTAGTGACGATGATAAATCTCCTTTCGGTTCACTAACGCAACGATTAGTGAATTGTTTGATCGAAGAAAACATGATGACCAATCTTGATGACAACATGGTGGACTCGGGTATGCAAAGTGATGTTTGTTTATAGTTTAGTTTAAACTTTAAAATCACAGAAGGACCAGACGGAAATGCGAGTTCGAATGTTGGAAAAAGTTTCATCAAGTCTTTAAATATTACAAATACATCCCAATTGGAAAGAAGAATTAAACGAGAATTGGAAGAGCAAGGTTTGAGATTATCATTAGTTTTTGTTTAGAAATTGATCGATAATTATTAATTATTAATTTTTAATTTAAGGTATACTTGACGTTGAAGAACCGTTACCTGAAAATCCAGATGATGAAATTTTAGTTGAATTACGCCGGTGCCAAGCTGAATTAAAACAAATTACTTCTCAGAATCTTCAAGCTAAGAGAAGGTTGCATAAATTGGCCAAAGAAGAAATGCAGCAACAAGAATTAAGGAAGAAATTACACATTGTTGATAGTGAAGTACGTTTGTTTGCTCCGTTAATTAATTTTTTCTGTTAATGATTATTAATTAATTTAAATAGGTGATGGAAATGTACCGGAAAATGCAAGTGACGCGTCAGAAGAAGAAAACGCCCACGAAAAAAGAAAAAGATCAAGCGTGGAAGTTATTACGAGATAGAGAAAATTTAATTAAGTCTGTGGAAGGATAACGACACCTTGAAATTTTAATCAATTTAATAAATGTATGTTGTGTGTTTAGTATGATGTATTTTCTAATTAAAACAATTTTGCTTGTATGTGATCCCAGTTGAATGTTTATATGATTAAAATGTATGTGAAACAAAGAATTTTGTGACCTTTTATTATTATAAAATAAAATTATTCATTTAAGTAATTTAAAACTCCTGCATCGTCCAATTTATTAATTTTTTTAAATTTTTTTAATGGCTTTCTGCCATTAAATTTCTGAATGATAAATTCCGCAGCAAAAATCGTCTGCTACACGGAAATTAATAAACCATCAAAGCCATAAAAATCTCTCGTTTATTCAATTATAAAAATAAAATCAAAGTTATTAATAACGAAATATTAAATTATAAAGTAATGAGTTGTGTTTGAAAACGACTAACATTTTCTGTTCCATGCCGCGACAGTGGTTCTGGAACAAGATGGCGACAACTGAATCTCTTGGTGAAAATAGGAATGTGGACGTACGGAATTTGATATAGAAGATTATTTTGTAACACATGTTATCAACAATTCGAAATCAAGTGAATTTTTCTCAATAAGGCCATATATAATCTGTTTGGTAAAAAAAATCAAGAAAACGCCCTTTCAGGTCAGTACACCGCGATGGTCAGTCACTTTTTCTCTGGAACTCCATTTCCCACATTTTTCAAGCCCGATTAGGCGCACGGCGGAGACTCGCCTGTACTTTCAACGACACAAATCGAGCCGCGATTACAAGATGTAGAACGTTGATGTGGATTTTAATGAACGATTTTCAGTAAAAGTGTGACTCGGGACGAGCACCTTGAGCGTTTCATTATCAAATTCAGAAAATCGATACGAGAGAAGCTCATCTCATTGTAACCCTCTTATGGCTTGGCATTGTGGCAAAAACCGATCTTTTGCCTTATTTTCACGCGAATACTGTTAGTACCGATCGCCGATCGTTCTTAAAACCC
The DNA here is from genome assembly GCA_034700445.1 of Stenotaenia linearis. Lineage (NCBI taxonomy): Eukaryota > Metazoa > Arthropoda > Chilopoda > Geophilomorpha > Geophilidae > Stenotaenia > Stenotaenia linearis. The sequence continues at coordinate 29,534 of JAQIXT010000107.1, forward strand.
ACAATTTCAACCCACATATTACAACTTGTATACTTTTACACGGGGAGGAGGAGGAAAAAAGTGGGAAAATTCGGGCTTATTGACACGGAATTTCGTATCAATAATCTCAAGTTCTCCGAACTAAAAGATGAGCGAGAGGATGATGTGTAATTTAGAAAATGGTTGAAATTGCTCGTGTTAATAACGATTATTTCACCGAATCCCCGTTTATGTATTGATTATGGAAATAGAACGTTTGCGCCAGTCATGCCGGCTTCAGCTAGGCCTATTTCTATATTTAAATTTTTTCTTTTTAAAAAAAAATTTAATATTTACTGTGTGGGAAACACATTTTCACTTTAATTTAACAAATATTAACTCGGTCACTTATTTTCTAAGCGAATCTAAATGGATTGAAATTTGATACGTAGTTTTGAATGAAATTTATATTTTATGAATGGATAAGCCTTTTTTGATTTTCAAACGTAAAAAAATTTTTTTTTTCGATTTTTAATTTTTGCATAATTTTTTCTCTATTTCCAGATTGAATTAAATGCGGCTTCTAGAATTGTAATGGAAATTTGTTGTTACAACTTGATCCGTCGATGGATGGATCGCAGAATTTGCTCACAAGTGCCTCGGGTGATTTTATAATCGATCTAAAAAATAATGGAAAATGTAAAATTATTATAGTCACCATATTCGGCTACACCAACAATGGCGAAAAAAGGCGACTCTCAGCGCACCTTCAGTGTGGCGGTTGTCGGTTTGTCCGGCACAGAAAAGGAAAAGGGTAGTGCAGGCATAGGGAAGTCGTGCCTGTGTAATCGGTTCACCAGGCCGTTAGCGGACGAGTATTACACCGACCACATCTCGGTGTTGAGTCAATCGGACTTCAGCGGACGAGTTGTGAACAACGATCATTTCCTTTACTGGGGAGAAGTGACGAAGACGTCTGAAGAAGGCGTCGATATGCATTTCGCTGTCATCGAACAAACGGAATTCATCGACGATTCATCGTTTCAGCCGTTCAAAAGTGGGAAAACAGAACCGTACGTGAAGAGATGCTCGTCCACGAAGCTGCAGTCGGCTGAAAAGTTAATGTATATTTGCAAAAATCAATTAGGTAATGATATTTTGTTTGTAAGTTGAGATTTTGTTGTTAATTTGTTGTTTATCGAAGGAATCGAGAAAGAATACGAGCAGAAGGTGATGCCGGAAGGTCGGACAAACGTGGACGGATTTGTTTGTGTTTTAGACGTGAGTCTGATTCCAAATAGGACAATAGAAAGGCAGATCGAATACGTAGTTATGTTATTAAACAATTTGATGAAAACGAAGAAACCCGTTGTGCTCGCGACGAGTAAAAACGACGAAGCGAACGAACATTTTGTCAAAGAAGCGGAAAAATTAGTGAATAGAAAAGAATTTCGCGGTGCCATTCCCATCGTGGAGACGTCTGCTCACGAAAACATAAACGTAGAACTGGCTTTTATTGTTCTCGCGCAAATGATCGACCGTACCAAGGGGCGGTCGAAGATAATTCCGTTCAGCGAAGCCGCGAGGAGTCGCAGAGAGGTTCTAGACGTCGCCACAGAGGCTTATCACTCACTCATCAGATCACAAGTGAATGATTATCGAGCGTTGTGGACTACCTACAGCAAAAAACTTGCTCAAAATCAGGATTTTATACATTTTTGTGAGTTGTTCGGTCAGGACACGGCGCAAAAGGAGTTTCGAAGGCACATCAAGAAGCTGAAAGAAGATTACATACTCAAAAAGAAACAATCGTATCTCGAAGATCTTCCAGAAGTTTTACAAATGATGCTTCCTGATCTTAAGAGTGTGGAAAATGGGTTCGTTTTTTGGTTTGGGGGTTTGGGATTTTTTTTAAATTTTTCTTTTGTTGGTTCTAGGGATTGGGAAGCGGTGCGGCAACAGATTCGGGAGAATAACAACTTTAACGAGTATTTCGTCGAAGCTGGCGATGATATTCCGTGGCACGAGAGCGAGTTGGTGGACAGTGTGGACGCGCGAATTCCGTTCGACTTGTTGGACGACTCGGAGTCGGAAATGTGCTACAGGAATCACGTGAATAACTTGGAAATGGAGCAGAAGCGAATGGAGTAAGAGAATTTTTGGTTTTTGAGTGAATTTTTTTTAAATTTAATTTTTTTTTAGAATGCGTCAACAGTTTAAGCGCCTTTTGGAGGAAACTGGTTACGTGACGCCCGGGAAATCTCTGTCGGAGGTGCACGTGTTACTGATGGGTCGCGAATGCTACGAAGGGTTGTCGGAGATAGACCGGCAGGAGATCTACGATTTGCATCAGAAAGAGATCATCGAACGAGCTCGACATAATTTTCAGGAATTGTTGCTCGAACATGCCGAATGTTTTTATCGTTTTACGAGTGCTGCGCCCACCGGTACAATGACTCAGGACGACATCAATCAGATTACAGATACTTTGCAAGAAGATTCGAGGTGATTTGGAAAAAAATATAAAAAAATTTAAAAATTTAAATTTTTTTTGATTTTTTAAAGGTACAAATCCTTGGATCGCTTAGATCAAGAACGGAAGCTCATGTTGTTGCGGCATTTGGGATTTGTACACTGCCCTTTTCGGGAACACTGCCCCTCCTATCCAAATTGCATGGACTGTTTCATCGAACGAGTGGTTGCTACCAAATCCCATAGGTTTTTAAATTTTTTTTTTTTTTAAATGATGTAAAACTGAGTTTTTGTTATATTTTAGACCTATATCATGGAGTAGGACCAATCAGTTTCAAGTTAACACCGACAGTAATCAAATTAATCTAGTTCTTTTGGGATCCGATGGGTTGGCTGATGATTTAGCCACAGAAATAAGGGTAAAATTAGTATAAATGTAAATTCTTTACAAATTATTAATAAAATTTAAATTTTTTGAACAGGGGCAGTGTGAAGACGACGAATATGAAATGGATAACGTTTTGTACGCTCTCGACTACCGCATCATTGACGGAGATGTGAATTTGCCCCAAAATTCGTTCCGGACGTCAGATTTTTTACCTCACGGTAAGCCCGATGATTTTTCTCAAACGAGTGTATGTCGTAATGATTTTGTAAGCTGATTCAGACAAACGTCCAGAGTGAGTCATGTATGGTTGTTCTGCTCCAGTAACGATCAATAATATGGATTTTTTTCGAACTTTTTAAGCTGAAAGCCTGTTGCGATTGTTTGTTTTGAAATATTAATGGAATGGGTGTGTTAATTGACTGACAACTGGTAATTTGTAATTAAAGCGATTTCTAAAACAACGAAAAAATGAAAAAAGTGCGTTTGTTGCTTACCTTGAGTGAAATTTGAGTTGAAAATTCTCTAATTCATCCGAGTGAATGCTAACGTCTGATTGGAGCAGATTTTATTGAAAGGAATAAAAGATAATTTGACGTTAATACTTTAAACGGTTTTATCAATTTTAATTGTCTCATACGATGTCGAAAGTTTAAAACATTTCACATTTCTCGTAGGTTCAAACTCGGAAAGTCTGACAGGTAAGGTTTTCGTTGTTTGCATGAAATTTTGTTTATTTTTGCTTAAGATACAGTTACCTGTTGTCAGCAATGTAAATCGCATTTATGGCTTGTTTAATGTAGGCACAGATTACATTTTTATTTTTAGGCGAAGGTCGTTGATTTGCTCGAGAGGTTTATTTTCGAACTTGTTATTTATATTTATTACTCGATCCGGTGTTTATTTACAGGATGTTTCTGCGTGTACTCTTCGACAAAAACATTGGAGTATGTTCGTGAAAGTCTTGAGAAAACCCTTCTTTCCAACTTGGAGCAGGAAGATCGTTTGCCTTTTCAAGGCCTTCCAATCGTCATTTTGTTTGCTGCTGATCCCACCACCAACGAGAAAGATTTACTTTGCTTGAAGGAAGAGGGTCAAACGCTTGCCGATAAGTATGGATTTGGAAATTTTTGGAAAAAAATTTTTTTTTTGAATTTTTTTGAATTTTTTTCAGTTTGCAATGTCCTTTTATTGATATTACTGGCGAAGATGCCGGCCAGCAGTTCAATGAAGCTCAGCTGAGGCAGGCGCTGCGCTCCCTGGTGGAGAGTATTCAGCATCGAGCAGGCTTTCTCAATATTTATCACTCCTTACCTGAAGCGGCAGAACCAGATATCAGGTTTTTTTTTTTTTGAAAAAAATCTTGAAATTTTTTTTTTGAATTTTGAATTTTTTTTTTGAAGGATTATTATGTGCATGTTTTGCGGCGATCCTTACACTGCAGAACATGTCCTGGGTCCGCTGTTGAATCATCAGTGTTGTTTTACTAGCGGTGAACGTAGCATCATTTTAGAGACGTTTCTCGGGGAGTCGAAAAAAAGGGTTGAAGTGATCGTGTCTTCGTATCACGGGGCAAATGCTTTTCGAGAAGAACTAGTCCACGGTTTTATTCTTGTCTACTCTACAAAACGAAAAGCATCCCTGGCTACCTTGAGGTTTTTTTTAATTTTTTTAATTTTTTTTTTTTTTTTTTTTTTTGTAAATAAATTATTTAATTTTTTAAAAATTTTCCAGTGCGTTTTCTATGAACATTCCCAACTTACCGATACAAATTTTGGCTGTCACGGACTCGGGTGGCGCAAACGCTTTCTTTTCGAGTGATTTATCGCACACACTCATAACAGAAGGAAACGCCGTAGCAGATCGACTTCAAGCTCATTTCATGACCGCGACGCCAACTTGTCATCAAAAAAGTATTAATTTTTACGATATAGAAATAAAGGAAGTTTGTCAATTACGAAATTGAATTTCAGCCGCGTTTTATACACCATTTTTCAAAGAAGTTTGGGAGAAGAAACCCGAAATCGAACAGGCTTTCAATATGGAAGAACCGAGTCAAATTGGTCAAATTGGAACAGGGACTTTGCAATCTCGATGTGGAAGTACAATCGATCGTCGAACACTTCCGCTGCATTCCGTGCCACCGCCGCCACCTCATCGTCGCGAATCGTATCACATCCGCCCAAGTTCCGCCGATGGGTAGAAAAAATTTATTTCTCTCAAAAACAAAATTAATTAAAAATTCATTAAAAGTAGAAGTGCTGATTCCGAAAGTCATTACGAACGGTTACCAACCGATGGAAGTCAAGGTGACGACCTGGAGGATCCAATGTCTCCCACATTTGTAGACGTTCGTCCACTCAGTCCTAGCGACGACAGTGATCTCTATTCTAACGTTTATACTCAGGAAAACGGGGAGCATCTGATTAAACCAAGCCAAATCAAGAATCGCCGAAGCCTGCACGGAGGTATAAGAGAATTTCGGTTTTTTTTTCTTTCGATTTTTCACTCAAAATGTCATCTAGTAAATGTGTCCGCTCGTTTGTTTTATATTCATTTTTGTGGGTCTTTGTTTTAATTTTTTTTTTTTTTTGGTTGTATTTTGGAACATCTAGTAATTGTTTCATTACAGATTTTTATCCCGAATCGTACGCTAGTACAGAGTCCCTCTCCCAAAAACAGACTTCGTCCATCACGTCGGACGTTGATCTCTCGTACCCATCCTTACCGCCGTATCCGGGAACCCCTTCACCGCCCTACCATTTCCCAGGTACCCCTCGATCCTCGCATCACGGCTCCAGCACCCAGGGACTCCCAACATATCGCAGTCTTCAGCGGCGGACCACTGCTGGGAAACCTGTGCCACTTCCTCGCCACCATTTCAAGAAGACGAGCAGCGTGCGAATGGCTGCGAACTCTCGCCATGACGACGACAGTGATCCAGGTCTCCCTGCTCGGGGCCGTGATAGGGGTGATTATGCTGACGCATCATCCACCATTTTTTTTTCTTCACTTTTAATTAATTTTTAATTTTTGGTCGAATCCTCCTTCGTAATCGCTGCACGTTTTATCATAATTATAATTATTATTATTTTCTAGTAGTGGTCATGCATGTTTATAGTCGTTTGTGTAGTTTTGCGGTAGAAAACACGCTTTGCGCATTGTTTTGTGACGTTAAACGAGTTACTATTCGTCCGTTTTGCTTTTTAATAGGCTTCAAGGTTTATCCCCCTCCTGGCACCCCGCCTGAGCCTGCTCCACCAGATACACCACCACGCCGCTTGAAAAAGGCCACAACTTTACCCTCAGGTTCTCGCACAAGTCTAGATGACGGTACACAATCAATTTCTTGTTTCTTTGGGCCCAAAATAAGCAATTTCTTCGAATTTCTGTACTAATTGAATGTTTTGTCTCGTTTTTTCTGTTTTTTCTTTCTCTCATGCTGCTAGACGAGCATGGGTCGAGGGAATCTCTGCCTCAAGACCCAGGTGATTAGGTTCTGTGGCTTGGGCACGCCATTTTGTGTTGTTTTTAATTTTTTTTTGGTTTTGTTTGGGTTTTTTTGGGAGGTTATTAAAGGAGTTTTGTGTTTTAGGTTGGGTTGATGACAGTATCTTTCTACGCGACCATCGCGATGATGAATGGGGAGATCATCAACCGTTTCAGTCTTACACCATGGGTCGACGTAAGGTTCCCCCACCCACTAAACCAAAACCTGGCGGCAAGTTTAAGGTAAGTGGGTGACGTGTGATGGGTACGCGACACAAAAAATACTCGATACTTGTTTAAAAATACTTTAATTAATGATTTTCTGTCGGAAAATTGAATTTAAGCTTAAAGTTTTATTGATTTTAGGCCTAAATTCATACAAATATCAAAATTTAAGTAAAACAATTGATGAATTCGATACTTAAATACTTTCTAAAAAATATTTGGTACTCGGAGAATCTAGTATTAGGTTGTATCGACCATCACAAGTAATGCGGTTTGTGTTTATTAATGTGGCGAGTTACGTACAGGTCGTTAAAAAATCCTTTTTTGCATTTTTATTTATTTATTTATTTTCTACACTTTTTTATTTGATTTTATTTATTATTTATTTATTTACTTTTTTGTTTCCCACCAGCCTGGCAAATTGGATCTGAAAAACTTTACCAATGTGGGAAATGCGATTGCTCGATTGAATTTGGGTTCCAAAGAAGCCGGAGCTCCAAAGCTGACCAAGGTCGGCCTGCATGCCCCTTTAGCCACTCCTGAAAGTGTCGAGCTGGGGCCAGAATATGCAAAAGTCAAGGTCAGACTTGATTGATTTGTTTTGTTTATTTTAATCCCTAGAATTAATTGATTAATTAATTGAATTAATTGCGATTTGGCCGTCAAATTTAACTCTACGAACAAAATTGAAATTTTATTACGATATATATCTATATCCCCATCTCCCCACTCTTCAGATGTTAGTTTATAGTGTTTTTAGGTATTAGCTGGCTAATTGGCACTTTTTTTTTTCTTTTTTTTCCGAAATTTATTTTTGTTTACAAAAAAAAAAATAGAATTTTTTAGTCTTTTGTTTTATTGGATGAATTTGATAATATTTATCATTTTAGGATGCTGTGTCGTTGTTCGCCAACGATACCGAGTACACGTACGCTGTTGTACAAGACGCGTTGCCCGGCAATAAATTGCATCGAATTCGCACCCATCGTCGTGATGATAAAGGTAGTCAAGAACGATTTCCGTCGATGTGTGGTTTTCTGCTTTTTACACTTTTGTCGTAACAATATAACTTCTTTTGTGCTTTAATGTATCGTGTCGTAATGCCTGTCGTAATAATTTTTTCCAGTTTAGTAATAGAATTAACATTGATAACCATAGGAAACGATTCGTCCGTTAGCGCTATCACTCAAGAAAGATGAAATCTAATTTTTAGAAAACTAATATCATTAGCAGATTTGCTTTTTTGTTTCGTTTGTAGCGATTTCGTCAGATTAACGCTTTGTAGCGCATGACGTGCTTTGTCCACTCTGTCCACTCTGTCGATTTAACGATAAACGAGTGTTGATGTATTTCTAGTTCTTGCAGATTCAGACAGCGAGTGGAGTTCGCTGGAGAGGCGGCAAAGAGATATCTACACCAAAGTTAACCGCAAACCGACTCCACACAAGAAAGTGCGCAAAAAACGCAGCATCCCAGTCGCACCGCCGCGAGTTCCTCCGCTCCCGTACGAGGGCTTGTCGTCGCATTTGCCATCCTACGCTAGCGATCGTATGTTGGTCGCCCATTCGCTCGATCCGCTAGACAAAGGTATAGCATTCAGCACTGTGGAAATGTAATTTTAGGATGGAGAAATGAAGTTAGCGCATGTTTTCTTCTCGGAATTTTTGGAATTTGGAAATGCTTTTCATCTTTTTTGTATTCAGTGAAATTCTTTGTTATAGTTCAAGCTGGTTCTCCGTCGGAAGGCAGCGATTGCTCCGACAGGGAGGATGTGGAGCATTATAAAGCTGCTCGCTCCAAATATAAACCAAAACGTTCTTTTAAATTGAAAAAGAAGCCCCATGCTTCCTACGTAGGAAATACATTACAACATCAATTTAGTGCTCAGCTGAATTCTGATAGTGACTTATTTTCGCCTTCATGTAAGTTTGTTATCCTGTATCCCATGCCGCATTTTCCAACTTTCTGTTTTCTATTTGCGTAAGTTTTCGCTTTAAATTTTTTTAAATTTCTTTTTCTTTGAATTTTTTTTTTTTTTTTAGTTTTAGTGCATGTTGCACGAAGAATAATGCATGTTTTTTTTTTGTTTTTTTTTACAGTGATTTTATTTCTTTTTTTTATTATTTTTTTATTTTTAGGTGCTTGCTGTAATCCTTTCCATGATAAACGTTCGAAGTTGAGAAAATATAAAGAATAAAGTTAAAAAGGCGCAGTGTTTTATATTATTTTATGTTTTTCGCTACGTTTTGCTTTATTTTAGATAATTCGCTTTGTTTGTTTGTTTTTCGCATGTTTTACCACAGTGCTGTTGTGCTTTACCTTTCCGTGCATGTTTATTGTTTTTTTTTTTTTTTATAAAAAAATTTTTATTTCTAGAATTCAACTTTACTACTGTAAAAATTAATTTTTAATTAATTTTTAGTTCATAGGGGTTTACTATGTTGTAAATAATTTAGATTAGTGTAAAAAAATTTTTTTTTTTTTAATCAGTTTTAATTTGCATGTGAAAGTGTTTCAAAGATTTTGATTTTTTTGATTTTAATTGACTGATTTTTGATTTTTACAGCGAGAAAATTAGAACAACACGATGACGATTCGAGTTTTGAAGTTTCTTCACCCAAAGATCCCAACTCTCCCGTTATGGTGTGTGAAATAGAAATATTGTTGAATTTTGAATTGTATTTTAAAGGCGATAGTTTTTAGTCGCATTTTCTATTCAAGGCTGGCATCATGATGAAATCGAGAGGAGAAGGAGAGAAAACGGCCACAAGACGAAAGGAGAAGAAGAGTAAGGAAGATGAGAAATTGGAGAAAAGGAGGTTAAAGGAAGAGGTGAGATGAGTTTGGGGGTTTTTTGATGGATTTTTGAATTTTTTTTGTTTTGTTTTGTAGGAAAAGCAAAAGCGGCTCGCTGAAAAAGAGAGAGAGCGGTTAGAAAAGGAAAAGAAGAAACAAAAGAAAATTGGAACGCTTAAAGGTGGAACTTCAACTCAACAGAACGTTCCACAGTTATGCGATTTTGCGCAGTCTGATGACAATCCAATTCCGCTTTTCCTAGATAAATGTATCAAATCAATAGAAGAAGAAGGTATTTCATTTTTTTTTAAAATTTTATTCACATTTTATACATTTTTTTTTAAATTTTAGGTTTAGATTCGGAAGGAATTTATAGGGTACCTGGTAATCGGGCACATGTGGATCTGTTGTTCCAAAAGTTTGATGAAGGTATATTTTGGTGTAATTTTTTTACTTTTTTTTTTATTAAAAATTTTTTTAATTTGAATTTTAGATTCTTTACTTGTGATAAGGGATTTAGATATTCCTGTAAATGCTATTGCTACAGCATTGAAAGATTTTTTCACCAAACGATTGCCCCATTTGCTACCTCAGGAAAGTATGAATGAATTGATTCAAGTTGCAAGTAAGGATTTTAATTTTTTCTACAACTCTTCGATTTTAATTAATAAATTTATCATTTTATCAGAAATCAGCGATAGAAGCTGCCGCTTGTTAGGTTTGAGGTCTCTACTTAAGAAATTGCCAATGAGCAATTTTGAAATTCTGAAATACGTTTTTCAACATTTTGTTCGGTGAGTTTTTTATTTTAGAAAAAAATTTGCAAAATTTGAAAAATGATTTTTTTTTTAGAGTGGCAGAGAATTGTAAACTGAACAGCATGGACAGCAAGAATTTAGCCATTTGTTGGTGGCCCACTTTACTTCCAATCCAATTCAGCGACATGGGAGAATTTGAGCAGATGAGGCCGCTGCTTGAGGATTCAGTACAAACGATGATCGATCAGTTTCGTTTTCTCTTCTGCGGACAAGAAGAAGTGGTGATGGTGTGACATGAACTTGGGGCGAGGGAGTCATCCTTAGCCCCCAACCACTCCCCCTTAAAATAAAAATATTTAAAAATATACAAAAAAAATTACAAAATGAAAAAAAAAAAAATTGCTCCCTCGACTTCATCACACTTTCCCTGTGCAATGCATTGCGAAGGGATGAGGAAAATTTTTGCAAAAATTTTTTTTATTATAAAGGTCCCCATCTACTGAATAATGAAATAATAGTGATTGTGCTTGACAGATTACAAGGAATGCAGCTGAGCACAATAGAAGAAAAATGTTTCTTACTCCGCTTTTTAACTAGAATTGAAACTTTTGTGTGATCGTGTTGTCGTATTATAAACACTTTTCGTCCTTTCGTTTTCAATCTTGTTCTGGAAAGTGATTTTACAAGAAAAATAGAAGAAAAATGGAATCTCTTTCTTGAAAAGAAGAAAAAACTTTCGGTTTTGAAGAAACGATGATGCAGGGACCATTTCCAGTACTTCGTTCACAGTTTTACGTACTTTGTCAAAAGAATTTTCTTTTGATTTTTTTAAAATATAATTTTATTGTGTCAACAAGGAATGAAAGGAGAGTTTTTACGCTGATACAAAGTTTTAGTCTATGTACAAATCGTGTGATGTGACTGTGTTATTATTATTATTAATATTTTTTTTTTAATTTTTAATTTTTGACAAAAAAGCTCTTAGAATTCTAAATTTAATGAAAAATAGTTTTTTTTTTGGTACCATTTCATTCCATCCTGGTCAAGACCATACTAACTGTGCCATTTTAAGAATGAAATTGAATTCCTGACTAATTTTATTTTTACAAATTATTTTTAAGAAATGTACAATTGCTAATCATGAATATCATAATTTTTTTCCTCTTGTTTGCCATAGATTTTTTTATCGCTAAACGTTTATATTGTGTACAAAATAATTATTGAACCAATATCCTAAGGTAGTCGGTGTTTTATTTTGTTTTTTAAATGTGAACACTTAAATTTATTTAATGTCATTTTTTTAATTAACTATTCGTGCAATTTGGCTGTGATTTTCTGTCATTCCATGTTGTCAACAGCGAATTTGTTTAAATCGTGCAATTTATGAAATTATATGCTAAAACAGATTTTTTTACAAAAATATTAATCATGTTCATTAGTAAGTGCAATTTTAAAGAATTTTGAGTATTAGATGATGAAATTTCAATGTGGAATGGCAGGAATGCATTTGATAATTCGTTAGCTTTTAATTTTTTAGTTCCTTTTCACTAAAAGTCATTTTTTAATGTTTCAGAGTTCCTTTTACTTTTAGTCAGTAATTATTGATTGTTTTATTTGTATTGACAGTCCAAGCACTGGGAATTTGTAAATAGCAGTTGACTTAAAGCTCAACTGGGGTGAAGTAGATGCGGAAATGATTTTTTGTTTTCTCTTTTGTACCAAATTTCTGTTTTTAATTTAAATTCATTTTGTTTAATGTATATTTCACACATGGACTTTTAGATTGTCATTTAATTAGAACTTATAGATTCATGCGATAGTTTGATAGTTGAGAATAGAATGTACCGAGGTACATTAAGAAGAAAAACATCATCTCGGATATGAATTTTATGTAAGAAAATTACATAGTTTGATCATTAGATAAATTCTACGTGTTCTTAATGCTAATTTATACGACATCAAATGTACGTACTTCATGTTGGTCTGTCTACTTATAAGTGATAATGTACAAGAATATTACTATGTAAGTATTATTTTTTAATATATTGCATACATTTTTTCCCTAGTGCTTGGCGTGGCACAGTGTGACTGGATTTTTGACTAGGGTGGGACTGGCCGGTTCTAATCCTACCTTGGATGCCATCATTTTTGCCATAAAGATTTAAAGAGAAATAATCGAAATTGCGTCTGCTCTTTGGAGTGTTTTTCATAACCATATGGGCAATGCACCACATTACAGCTCTGCTCGACTGTTCTGTTGTCGTAGATATATCCGATGCACTGTCAATAAATTTGTCTTTCAGAAATCATTGGTTATTTATTTATCGAGAAGGTTTAATCTCCTGAGCACTGTCAACAAGCATTTCATAGAGAAAAGAAGATTTTTAATTACAACAAAAGACATCAAAAGTACCGTAAATATGGTAGAGTTTATTTTTACAAGTTGCGCTCTTACCACGTGTTAAAATCAACCAATGGCTAATAGCGCTCGGAGTGCTCTCGCGGAAATCAACCGAAGTCCACTTGTGGAAGGAAGATTGAACAGAACGTTGATAATCTTCTCTACTGAAGAAGTACCTGAATTTTGTTAAAAAACAAAAATCATCAATTAACATGGATTCGGTAAGTAATATTGAATGTTAAATTGCATATTATCATTGACTTTATTGATTAAATTTAGAATGAAGCTTCAACAAGTGAAGTTCAAGACACCGGGAAAGAAAGACGTCTCCGGAAGAAAAAGAAAAATCTAAAGTTTTCAGCAGTATTCGAAGATGTTCAACCAAAAAAAGGGAAGGTTTTCTGCTTTTTCTGTGCGGTTGCAGAATCGAAAATCACCGGTCTCTGTAGACGTCACGAAAAACGTACTGAAATTCTCGAAGCAGCTTTAAGCTTGCCGGATAGCGGAAATAATTCTGTTAGCTACGACGAGAAATTGAACTTTTGCGTGATTTGCGATGTGAATCTGAATCCTAAAAGTGCACTGCGGCACTATATAAGTGACATTCATCTAGAAAGGGCGAAGATGATGCCTTCAGAGTTGTTCGGAAAATGTCCCATTTGCAAATTGATGTTCACGGATGTTCGTGACAGTAAAGAACATTTTACTTCTTTCCACCATTATTACACCTCGGCGTTCCTCACTAAAGCTCAGAAGTTGGTGAAAAAAGTTGTTCCTCAGGTTCCGATTAGCGAATCGGTCAAAGAGAAACTCGAAAAAATCCGCGAAGATCCGAATAACGTCGAATTTTCGCTTCTGTGCCGACAGTGTGAGAAGTCCGTTCGGGGAAGCGATGATGATTGCAGCAATCACATTACTGAACACTGTGAACAAAAAGAAAACCCAGCTTGTTACGTTTGTAAGAAAACTTTCAGTAGTCTTTCAAAATTATATGCTCATGAAACAGGCACCAGCCACAAATGCAATGTTATACGAGCAAAGATGGCGGAAAACGAAGAAGAAATAAAGGAAATATTGAGTGAAAATGAAATGATTCTAGTAAAATCGGATTCGAAGAAATTAAAAGTAAATTACAACTGCACTTTATGCGACACAAAACATACCCCAAATGACTTACTGAGCCACGTAGTCGGGAGAAGGCATTCTGAGAACTTTAAACGTCTAGGAAAAGCGTCAACATATGAACGAATTACGGGGGTCGAACGTGATGTCAGCGTTGAAACGATCGAGGAAAAATTTATTGATGAAGTGGATCGGCAAAGAAGGTGGAGAAGGCGATCTTCGCGAATCGGCGAAGAAGGTGAAGGTGACGTAAAGGCCAAGGTTGAAAATGAAAATGGGATAGAAGGAAAGTGTCACAAAGCCGAAGATAAAAAGGGAAATGAAGCAGCTGCTAAGGAGGAATCAGTACATGATTGTTTATTCTGTTACTTGAATCCGAGCGATCCGGGAAAGAATGAGAAGTGCCAGGAAACTCACGTTTTGCATGAAAGTTTGTTGAGTTTGCCCGATAGAGAATGCAGCGGAGTCACTGAAGAGGAAAAATTGAAGTTGTGTGTCGTTTGCGACGAGTTTTTGGAAGATTACGAACGAGCTGTCGATCATTATACAAGCGAGGATCATTTATTGAAGGCAGGAATCGAGAAGGAAGAGTTGACGGTGAGATGCGCACTGTGCAAGGTGGATTTCGATATTGCGATTAACCGGGAGACACACTACACGTCCATGAAACATTTTTCTAATGTTATTTTTTCGACTAAAGTTAAGAAGTTGTGCAGCAAAATCATTACTGACCTGCGAATTAGCGAATCGGAGAAAGAAAAATTGCAAGCGCTGCGAGATGGAAATGTTTCATCGAAAGAAAATGATGAAACAATGGAGTCTGAAGTTGACGTTCTTCAGGGAAATGAAGAACCGAAGAATAAAAAATCAAAATTGGAATAATTTTTGTTTTCATTTAACAGTATTGTAACCACTGTTTGTATTTCGTTGTTCTTCGTTTTTTTATAATAAAAAACGATAATTTCAATTTCAAGTTAATTTGTGTAGGTTATTAAGAATGCAGAAAACACTTGTGACTTTTATATAATTTAATATTTCAAAAAAAAAAAAAAAAAAAAATCTCTTACAGAGTCATCTGGTGAGGTTACATTGAAACCTAGGGTTATAAAATTCTCCATAGCGACGGAATGAATGAAACGATGCCTTACAAAATCTCTCATTAGGAATCTGTTATAAACGACTCATGATGGTACGGTATTTTTCCACAATCGTATAATTCTCCGCGTTATGCATTCCAAACTAACTTATCACCTCTTAAAACTGAATAATTTTTTTTATCAATACAGCAAACGTCATCCCCCACCTTATAAGCCTAATGATAGAAAAGTGGTGCTAAATACTGAATTTTATTCAAATTTATTTTTTTTCAGTCAAAATTAAAATCGGAATCGGTCAAAGTCGTTGTAAGATGTCGTCCTATGAACGAAAAGGAAATATCCGAGGGATACGACCGGTAAATCCGTAAATTTAATGGCTAACGGTTTTGACTCACGCTATCGATTCACTATATTTCAGAGTAATTGATATGTATCCATCAAAAGGACTGATAGAACTAAAGAATCCCAAGAATGCGAATGCCGAATCCGGCAGACAATTCACGTTTGATGCTATTTACGATTGGAAGTAAATGAACCGCAAATTAAGGTTGTTTATAACGGTTTTTTAATTTATTTAAATTTTTTAGTTCTAAACAACAGGATTTGTATGATGAAACTTTCTGTCCGTTGGTCGATTCGGTTCTAAATGGTTTTAATGGGACTATATTTGCTTACGGGCAAACGGGAACGGGGAAGACGTACACGATGGAAGGTGGGGTGTTAGAAAGGTTGTATTGTGAAAAAATTTATTTTATTTGTTTATAAAGGTTGTCGGAAAGATAACGAGTGTCGAGGGGTAATCCCGAATTCGTTTGAACACATTTTTAATCACATCGCTCGATCTCAGAACAAACAGTATTTAGTACGGGCTTCGTATTTGGAGATTTATCAGGTTAGTTTTTTGAAAATTTATTTTAAAAAAGGTTAGAATTGATTAAAATATTTCAATTTATGTGATTTTCTAGGAAGATATTCGTGATTTGCTATCGAAAGATCAAAATAAGAGGCTAGAATTAAAAGAAAAACCCGATACCGGTGTTTATGTTAAAGTAAAGTTTTAGAAATTTATTTATTTCATTAATTCAATTGTAATTTTATTAATTTTTAAGGATTTATCGTCTTTCGTGTGTAAAAGTGTGAAAGAAATTGAACACGTTATGAGTGTAGGGAATCAGAATAGAGCTGTTGGGTAAATTTTAATGTTAAATTAGCAAATTTTATTTTTTTAAATTTTTTTAAATAATAGGCCAACTAATATGAATGAACACAGCTCCAGGTCGCACGCAATTTTTATGATTACTATAGAATGCAGCGAGGTGATTAGATGAGTAAAATTATAAAGGAATTAAATTTAATTGTGGATTTGGTTTTAGATGGGTCCTGATGGTCAAAGTCATATCCGAGTTGGTAAATTAAATCTCGTAGATTTGGCGGGCAGCGAACGACAAGTGAAGTCTGGAGCAATTGTAGGTTTTATTTCGATTTGTAGAGAAAAACACTTTCTTAAATGTAAATTTAAAATTTTAAAGGGCGAAAGGCTTAAGGAAGCGACGAAGATCAATCTATCATTATCTGCTTTAGGAAATGTAATTTCTGCTTTAGTAGATGGGAAGAGTTCACACATTCCATACAGAGATTCGAAATTAACGAGGTTACTTCAAGGTACATTTAAATATTTGAAATTTTTATCTTTTATTAAAATTAAAATGATTGTTTTTTAAAGATTCGTTGGGAGGAAATGCAAAAACGGTTATGGTAGCTAATATAGGTCCTGCTAGTTATAATTACGATGAAACGTTAACGACATTAAGGTAAAAAAAAATATTTTTATTTTATTATTTTTACAAGAATTTAAAAAATGACATTAATTTAGATACGCAAACCGAGCCAAAAATATAAAGAACAAACCAAGGATCAATGAAGATCCTAAAGATGCACTTTTACGAGAATTTCAACAAGAAATCGCGAAATTAAAGGCTCAGTTGACTGAAAAAGGAGGAAAACGGGGGAAAAGAAAAAAGAAACATAAAGGTTTAATAAACCAAAATTTCAAAATAATAAATTTTTAAATTTTAAATTTGGATTTTTAGATGACGATGAGTATGTTCAAGAAGAACTGGACGAAGAAAACGAATTCCAGAGCGAAGAAGATTATTTACTGGAACAACAGTCGCGTTTGGAAGAGGAGAAAAGGGCAATTTTAAACGATCAAAACTTGATCGCAGAAGTAAGAAACGCTAAAATGTCGTTGGTAGTTTGTGTACTTTAACATGGAATGGTGGAATTTTTCTTTAATTGTTTGTTTTTCTCAGATTCTTAAACGTGTTATCACTTTTCTTTCCTGTTTCAGAATTGTGAAAATTGGTTAGAGGTACTGTAAAGTAAAACTAAATTCTTCGCTCAAAATTTAATGCTTTTAATACTACTTTGCGTTAATTAATAACGATGTGTGCAAGAGCATGAAGCTTTACAGACCCCTACTGATTGAGCTTTTATTTCTTCCTGCAAATTTCTTCTCTTAACCTCGCTGCGCTTTGAATCGCAAAACGCTTTTTGTGTTTTTCGCTTTGAGTTGGTTGTACGCTCGTTTTTAATTTGTACAGGAGAAAGAAAAATTGCTCGACGAAATGACTAAAAAACAAGAGCAGCTGCAGAAAGAACAGGAAGCACGAGATAAATTGGCGTCGAAAATTAAAGTAAGTTTAAGTTTAATGTGAGAAAAGTGATTATTAATTGTTTATTTTGTGTTTAAGGCGATGGAAAGTAAACTTTTGAGCGGTGGGAAGAATATAATCGATCACACGAACGAGCAGCAAAGAGCGTTGGAGCAGAGAAGACAGGAAATAGCCGAGCAGAAGAGACGCGAGAGGGAAATGCAGCAGAAATTGGAAGAACAAGAAGATACTGCGGTTGAAATCAAAGAGACGTATTCGTCTCTGCAGCAGGAAGTGGAGATTAAAACGAAGAAGTTGAAGAAAATGTTTGCGAAGTTGCAGCTCGTGAAACAGGAAATCCAGGATCTTCAAGAGGAACATTCGGGAGAAAGACAGGAGTTGGAACAAACGCAGAACGAATTGACCAAAGAACTTAAATTAAAGTTAGTTTATTTTATCGATCAAATTGATTGTTATTGATGTTATTTTCATTTAGGTATTTGGTAATCGAAAATTTCATCCCGCACGAAGAGAAAAATAAAATTTTGAATCGCGCTTGGTACGACGAGGACGAGGATCACTGGAAGTTGATGCCATTAAACAAATTACAAAGGTATTTTTTTTAAAATTAATAAAAATGAAAATGTTTATTAACATTTTATTGTTTAGTCAGCAACAGTTGACGAAACGTCCCGTGTCTGCAGTCGGATGCAGACGACCCATGTCGGAATACGCGAAAATTGCTGGCGCCATGGGAGGAAATCCTCGTTACAAGGCAGAGAATATTCTGGCTGTGGAGTTGGACATGCCGAATAGAACGACTCGAGATTATGAGAGCCCTACTGTTGCCCCACGTGTCCAAGCGGCTTTGGAGGCTGCCTTGAAAGGAGAGGACGACGTCGACATCGACGCGAGCTTGAACGTACCCCTCAATGAGATCAAAAGCCGATTGCAACGAAGAGAAAAACCATCCAAACTGAGGTAAAATCAAAATTAAGTTAAAAATCAATAATTAATTCCTTCTTTACAGACCCAGGACTACGAAGCGCCCCCAATTCTGTCAGCCGGACACTGCACATCACTACCCTCAATCGAGAGGACTGGTCCCCAAATAAAATCATGGCTTCCACCACCAGACGTTTATTGTCTATACGTGCGTCTGCTGGTGATGAAAACGCGTCACCCGTTTTTAGAACAAGTGCTGTGGAGGTGCAAAGGAAAAAGGGTGAAGAAAACCTCGTCTCTGGTCACCGATCGTCACATGCTCGTCTCCCTCGTCTGCAGAGCCAGACGACAAAATCAGAAAAGAAAAAAGAAGAAACTTTGCATTTTGTACAACTCTTGTTCGCGGGTGAAAATGCTTCGTGCCTGGTTTAAACCTTGTTGCCTGCTCCTCTTGCTGCTCGTGTCTGTTTTCACCGCTCGCTTGGCACTTTGGCCGTGTTTTTCAAGCTGAAAATGGCCCGTCGGGTGCATTATTTTTTTGATTTATTTTTCACTTTAAAAATATAAAATTTAAGAAAAATTCATAGGAGAGGACCAACTTTTGCCTTGAAAGTTAGTTATTCTGTGTAGTTAGTAGTCGAGGTAGCAGGTGAGGATTTGGAGTAGTGATATACAATGTCCGGCTATTATAGTTTCGGCAATTTTTGTGCAATTTCGCCGTTTCAGGAATATATAACGTTTTTCTTTGCATTTATGTAAATAGCCATTTTTTGAAGTATTGTGGAAACCCAGGTTTGTTTTGTACCTACGTACTTAGGCATCTAATTGTGTACACTTTGATCTCCCTCTTTAATTTGACGCTTAATAAGAAAATATGATATTATATATTGAAAACTTTTATTTAAAAAAAATTTACGCTTATTACTTGAGAGTTTATAGTAATTTATCCAAAGGCAGCACGCTTTAAGCACGATTTAAGTGTTGCGGTGTAAAAAGAAAATGTAGTAAAAATCAAGTGTGAGTTAAGGTCCGCCATTTTTCTTTACTTTTTTTCAAAGTCAAATTTCGATGTTGATATTTGAGTATAAATACTGTGATAAATTGCATCACTAGTCTAACGTGTTCAATTTCTTTTTATATTCTTTTTTTGTATAATTCAATGAACAGATTTTTTTTAAGTTATAATATCTGAAAGTTTATTTGTGATTAATATATTTTACAAAAATCATTAAAGCCAGCATAATTGCATGTCTGTTAAACGTGTATTAAAATATTTTCAACTGCATAAGACGACTAATTGCACAAATGTATACAAAAAAAATTACAATTATTAATTACATCATGGTACGGTTAATTGAAATTCACAGCACATTTTTATTTCCACAAATTTTTCTTTTGTTTCAACGGTAAATACAAATTATCAGAATTACTATGACTAGTTTCGTTATTCAATAAATACAAAGAACTACTTCCAGACGGCATTTCGACGGTGTCGTCGTCTTCGTCCATTTGGTTCGCAAGTTGGTACTTGACGTTCGTCTTTGAGTACTTATACTTATCCCCTCGCCATGTTGCGAGTCTCCACGCCACGCCGAAGAGCAGCAGAGCGAATACACAACACGCGAGCACTAAATAAATAACCACGGTCGACGATAACGAAATCGGGTGTCCGTACAGAAACGACAAAACAAAATGAACGATCGAGTTGCCGAGGAAAATGGCGCACGCGGTTTTGTTGCTAATGTGAATGTAGTCCTCTAACCAGAGCAGACAGTAAGGTAAAATGGACGAAAGCCCGATCGCCATGACAGCAACGCTGCACCACAGAATACTTTCGACTTGCGGGCCGAAAATGACCAAAGTTATAGCACTTACGATGCAGCAGGAGAAATCGACGAGCAACATGGTGGCCGGTTTGAAGCCGTTCGTGCAGCAAATGGACGTTCCTCGACTGAAAGTGTAAACCCCCCAAAATACGGATATTAGTAGAGAACCCCGAGTTCGAAGTAGATGAACGCTGCTTTGTAAGACGAGGCTGAGATAAAGTTGACTGAAGATAAGTTCGGCGCCAGAATAGAACATCATGAAGATGAAGAAAATGGCCGTCATGACCGAAGCGAATTTTCCTTCCTGTCCGGTGTCTCTGACGTCGCCTTGCTTCGAGCGGAGTTCTCTGGGATTGTGACATAAGAACGATAGGAATACTACCGAGGTAAGTAGCACGATGATAGACATGGCTGCGTATACAATGTGCACTTTGGTGACACCGAGTTCCGATATTTTGTTCAACAAATCGGATAGAAGTAGTTGACCGTCGTCCGTTTGGTTGTTGAAAGCAGTGACCGGTTTCCTGTGGGTCGTCGAATTGTTGTTTTCTTCCGAGCTGTCTTCGATCACGACGTTATCGGTCTCCATCAACTCGTTGTTGACGTTTTCGCTCACGTTTGATACTGAAATGTTGCCATCGGCCACTGTTTGTTTCAATGTCGCAGATGAAGTGGTGTCCATTTTAAGCGTTGTGCTCGGAATGCTTGTTGGAACGGTTGTCGTTGTTGTTGTTGACGATGTTGTTGACGATGTTGTAGTTGTTGTTGTAGAGGGGTTGTGCGATGTTGGCAATTCGGTTGCGACTGTGATCGATGACTGAGTTTGAATCGTCGTTTCAGGCAACGGAATCTCGGTTGTTGAAGCTGATTTATTAACGATTATTATTGGTGACACTGTTGTTGTTGTTGTTATTATTGTTTGTGTAGAGGTGGTTGTTGTTTCGTGATTATCGGTACTGGCGTTACTAACAGTTGAGTTTGCAGTTGTCAATTTGGCATCCTCAACTGTTGTCGACGTTGAATTGTTTGTAGAATTCGTTTGATTTTCAATTGATATTTGAGTGGTTATTTCTTCGACGGTGCTTAGTTGCGAGATCACTGTTGCATTAGGCGCCGTTGCATTAGCAGCCGTTGTATTAATTGCCGTTGCATCAGTCGCCGTTGCATCAGTCGCTGTTGCATTAGTCATCGTCGCATTAGGCATCGTCTGATTAGTATCGTTTGCAACTACGGGAGCGACGGTTGTGGGCAGAAGAGTTTTCGGCGCTATAGTTGACGTTGTGGGCGGAACATTAGTATCGGGTTTAGGCCTATTCCATGGATCCACAGGTGCGGGCAAGAGTCCTGCGTCCGTTTTGTCTGGCTTTGGTTTGTGAAATTTGGTTGCATTGGCTTCGGGCGTTATGACAAAGGGTGAACTGGTAACATTCTGTACAGCCGCGCTACCGTTTCCGGTTGAATTCGGTTGCACCGTCGTCAAATTAAATACTGGAGTCGTCGGAGTCGTATTGTTTACGATCAAACCGATCTCGGACGTCGCGTTCGTGTCCATCGTCACGGACAAAGCGTCGTTTGTCGAGTTAGTGATGTTGGTGTTGCTAAACTCGAATTCGGTCTCGTCTATTTCTCTGGGATGTCGCGAGTGTCGAGAATGTTTTCCTAAAGGTATGATTTGAACGCTGAACAGAGTCGATGCGGGCAAAGCCAATGCGTACGAGTTGTTGATGTTGAGAGCACGCGGCGAATCACTGGCAGAAATTCCGGCCTTTCCTGCTAAAATAGCGTTGCATAGGAACGGGGAAATAAAGAGTCCTAGAGCTAAACTGAAGTGAATGGCTTGTAAGAAAGGTCCGCTTTGGCGGCCCCAGAGATCCAAGCACAGCACGTTGCCACCTGAATGGATAAATTCAGAGTTTAGAGAATTTAAAAAAAAATTTTTATCGATTGGTGTATACCAGCGAGCAGCATTTGCATGAATGTTCCTAGTATGATCATAATGATGATGTAACCGATCAAATTGTGACACCATGGCAACACGCCAAGCAAAATGGCCATGGCTAACATGATGAGAAAAAGGAGAAACTGGCGATTGTATCTCTCAAAAAGCAGAAAACCTGTTTAAGAGCATGGATTTAAGATTTAAAAAAATTTTAAAATTCGAAAATATTACCCAAAATTGATCCTAAAATCAAACCAGCTGACCGAGCACTAATTGTGTAAGAAATATGTCTAACGTCAGTGCCTGCTAAGTGTTGTAGATCTAGAAGTGTTGGTTCGAGAATGGCTGTTGATAAACCCTAAAAAATGTAGAAATTTAAATTTTTGTTTGTTTTTATCAAATTTAAAATTTTTCTTTACCAGGCCAAAGAAAGCCAAACAGAGGGCAAATGTTTTCATTGGTGTAATTCTCATGGTTGGATTTGAAGAACGAATTTCAGATTTTTGTTTTATTTTGTTTGTTAGCAACCCCGCTTGATCAAAAAGTGTATCTTCCTCGAAATCCTCCTCTTCTCGTAAGAATTCGGCTGGCATTTTAATCGCGATCCTCTATTGGTGATCATGTGCTACTAATGCTGATGTTGACTTATAAATCAATCGTCTTCATCTTCGATGCACAGATCAGAGATCGTGCGGGATTTTTGAAGCTGAAAAATCAAAACATTCAAAAATTAATCCACTGATTTTTCATAGCAGTGTCCATTTAAAAAATAAAATTTCCCCTACATCGATGCACATTGCGATGTAATCTCCATTTCATCTTTTGCAATGACGTATTACATGACATCACGTGAAAAATATCTTGAACCGGTTGAAATATTTAATCGATCTCGGTTAAGAGGATGGGAAAAGCTTGCTCACTGTTTTTTCTCTTGCGCGCAGGTGCATTGAAGCAATGAGGAGTTTCTCTGCATTTATGTATCGCGATTGAATCAGTATTACGAACAATACATATATAAATGTTTATGCATTGTTATATTGAAGGGTCAACACGAATGTATTATAATAATTTCAGATTGTATCCATAGCTTTATGTTTTATAAACTGACAGATCTGATAATCGCTTGATTTATCCTATTTTTCAGATCAGTCTACGTTGCCAGAAGAAAAAGTTGAAACGAAAGAAAAATGTTAGAGGAGATATTCCATATATTACAGCTCTTGATCCCATTTTCATTTCAATTACTCGTATACACGCCAGTATTATTAATTTTCCTCGCTCTGTATTTGATCAAAGTACAAAACTTAGTCTACATATATTTACACAAGGTAACTTTTTCATTTTTTAATCTTTGAAATTAAAGAAACATAAATTACTGACCAAGTTTACGTAGAATTCTTCGATTCTCAAAAACATACAGCGGCGTCACTTTCCTTTGATAACAAAAATCTCTCAGGTTGTAAAAGCAATTGCGCTTCAACCTTGGACTTAGCGCTTGTAAATGGATGCCATAAAGTTGTGAGAACATGAGTAAACTTGGTCAGTATCTAAACATTGCTAAGTCGTTCTGGCAAGCTATAAAAAGCAAAGTAAGGAGTAGAATTGTTTGTCATTTCATCCGTTTTATTGTTCTTGATTACCCACAGGTCGACACCGAATCCAATAAACATGGAGGAGAGTTAGTGGCCGAAGTGCTAAAAGCTCACGGTGTAAACAACATCTTTACTTTGGTTGGAGGCCATGTTTCGCCTATTTTAGTAGCGGCTGAGAAGCAGGATATTCGTGTTATCGATACGAGACATGAGGTAAAAGAATTTTTAGTTATTTTTTTTGAGTTTATATTTTTTTGTTAAGGTGACGGCAGTTTTCGCAGCTGATGCTGTGGCAAGATTGTCGGGTGTCGTCGGTGTTGCTGTTGTCACAGCTGGGCCAGGTATGATCGATTAAATTTATATTTGCAGTGTTAATAATTTTTTTTTTTTGCTTTTTGCTTTTTTTTTAAGGAGTTACGAATACAATAACTGCTGTTAAAAATGCACAAATGGCCGAATCGCCCGTTTTGATTTTAGGTGGGGCTGCAGCAACGATTTTGAAAGTAAATAATACATTTATTTGTCGATTTAAATTAATTAAATTGTTTTAAGGGTAGAGGTGCATTGCAGGACATCGATCAGTTGTCGCTTTTTAAACCGTTATGTAAATTTTGTGCAACGGTCACGACCGTTCGTGACATCGTTCCGACCTTGAGAAAAGCCATTAACTGTGCAACGTCCGATACTCCCGGTCCGGCTTTCGTCGAATTACCAATCGATGTGCTTTATCCATATAAAGTAGTGCGAGAACAAATGGGAATTAAAGCGAGTGGAAATTCGTTGGGCCAGAAAATTGTCAATTGGTATAAAATACTGTAAATCTTATTTTTTTCTGTTATTTTTGTAAATATTTGTTTTATTTTAGGTATTTACAGAATTATCTTGCGAATTTGTTCGCGGGAGCGTGGGAAAAGAAGGATTATTATCCAATTCCCCCGGTTTTTCCATTGGCTTCGACAGATCAAAGTATTATAATTGTAATTTTAAAAAATGAAAAATTTTAAATTTTTTTATTCCAGTTCAAAAATGCGTTGAAATTCTATCAAAGGCAAAACGACCGGTTCTTATTATAGGAAGTCAAGCAACATTACCTCCAGTTTCCGTTGAAAAATTGAAAGCAGCAATCGAAGTAGGTGAATTAATGGTTCTATTTTTGTTATTATTTTAAAATTTTCACGAAATTTTAGAAACTTGGAATTCCTTGTTTTCTCGGAGGAATGGCAAGAGGATTATTGGGGAAAAATAGTCCGTTGCAAATGAAACATAGACGCAAAGAAGCGTTGCAAGATGCGGATGTTGTCATATTAGCCGGTATTTTTAAAAAATTTATATTTTTATATTTTTTATGAAATCGATGTAATTTCAGGAGCCGTTTGTGACTTCAGGTTATCTTATGGAAGAATTCTAAACAGACGTTCGAAAGTAATTTGCGTCAACAGAAACAAGGCTCAGTTATTCAAGGTTAGAACTGAATAAACTTTTGTTAATCAGTAATAAACGAAACATCTGAAATCTCAGAATTCGGATATTTACTGGAAACCCACAGAAGCCGTTTGTTCGGACGTTGCATCTTTTTTGATCGAATTATGCACGAAATTGCCTAACTACAAACCCGATCGTGATTGGATCACAAACCTCCGGAACAAGGAAAACGAAAAAGAAGAGAAAAATCGGTATTTTTCTCTTAGTTATCTAAAAATTTTTATTACTAAATTCATTTACAGTCAAATGGCGAAACAATTGCCAGATGAACATTTAAATCCACTCAGAGTTCTTCAAACGCTGGACGAAATACTCGACGAAAATGCGATTTTAGTCGCAGACGGTGGCGATTTCGTGGGAACTGCAGCTTATACACTTCGGTAAGCTTATTTAATTTATTTAAAATCATTAAATGAATTATAATTTGTGTTGTAGTCCCACAGGACCGTTGCAATGGCTCGACCCAGGCGCTTTTGGCACTTTAGGCGTCGGCGGAGGATTCGCTTTGGGCGCCAAAGTGTGTCGACCCGAATGCGAAGTGTGGATCATTTACGGCGATGGATCGTGCGGTTACAGCATCGCAGAATTCGATACTTTTAAACGCCACGGGGTAACAATTCAACTTTTTAATTCGTAAAATTCGATTTTTTAAATTTTTCTTATTAAATCGTAGTTGCCTGTTATTGCTGTTGTTGGAAACGATGCTGGATGGACTCAAATTGCTCGAGAACAAGTTCCAATGCTCGGATCTAACGTCGCTTGCGAGCTTTTAGTGAGTTTTTATTTTTTTTATTTTTTTGTGTGAAAGAATTTTTTCTAATTGTTTTTACTCGCAGCACACTGATTACGATAAAGTTGCGGAAGGATATGGAGGAAAAGGATTACTAGTCACTCAAAATGATAACGACAGATTAGATAAGATGTTTATAGAAGCCCAAGCTCTGAATCGACAGGGATTTAGTGTTTTGATCAACGTTTTAATCGGAAAATCAAAATTCAGGGAAGGGAGTATTTCAGTTTAACCAAGAAATTTTTTTTTGTTTAAGTTGCTCACACATTTATTTTAACCTTTAATTTTGTACGAAAAGAAAGATGAACAATCATGAGTATACAGAATTGTAGTTAATTGAATGTCACAAAATAAATACGATTTATTCAGAAATTAAACGGAAATTAATGATATCATTTTCGAGTTGAAAGGAAACAGTTCCTAATAATAACAACCATAATTAAATGTGTAATCTAGGGTCACGTTTATTTGACTCGTGTGATTTAAAATAGTAACAAAATCCTCATCAGACGGCGCGACGATCGATTTCGTAAACAACCAACCCACAAAACCTCGACGCGCCTCTTCCCATTTCCCATCACACGAGTCCCACACTCGGCTCCAAAATGGCAGCGCTGCGGGGAAGTTTGTTGTTGAGTGAAGAACAACGAGAGGAATTGGCGTCGCAATTCAAAACAGTAAGTTTAATCGAGATTGGAATACTAATTTACAATGTGTTAAACACTCATTCATCACTCATCAACCCACTGTTTATTTATATTCGTACGCGAAAACGGATACAAGAAAATCCGGCGGCAGCGGATGATGAAAAAGCCGCATGTGGATTACACTCCCTTCTCGACGAGTGATTCATCGGCCAATATATGCTAATTAGATGAAAAGCGATGACAGTTGAATGAATGAGGATCGATTGCACAACTACATCTTTTGTTTTAATTTTAAAATGGTATTAGTCATACCCCAATAGACAACTCGGTTGTGAACAGGAATTTGGGGCTTATTCTCAGGAAACAGGAAATGCTCGTTTAATTAATATATACGTGTGTATAAAATGTTTAGGGGTTTGAAAAAATTGTTTGAGGTGACAAAATAGTGGAAGAGAGAGCAGCAGCTGAGTAAATCACGTGACTTGAAATAGTCAAATATCCTGGAGGAAATTAGCGCTTTAAAATTTAAAAAAAAGGATTGGAGGAAATTGGTGATTTTGCCGGAATTTAAAACGTTTTTGTGGTTTATTCCCCTGTTTACTATCTCAATTGATAGTAAAATGGCCGTGTTTGGGCGTATGAGTCATGCAGGTGGGCTTTTTAAGGTGGAATGTGTTTTAAGCTTAACCTTGACAGCGTGCGACCTTAGATGATTAAACATGAAAAAAAAATAATTGTTTTCACGTATGGAGATGATAATAAAAAAAAATTAGTTTGTTTGTTGTCGTAATGAGTGCAATTTTGATTTTTTTAAAACTGTTGTTAGCAGTTATGTGCGAATTGATACGAATTCCTGCGTTGTAACTGATATTTCACAATAAATAAATAGTTTTTAAGTGTTATTTTTTGTTAGAATTAGGGCTTCAATGCGATTGATAACATATACTTAAGATAATTAATGGGAGGATTTAATCTTAGATATTATAATTGTAAATAGATATGTGGTTTAATGGACGATTTGAATTTAAGCCTAATTTAAATCTCTTTTTCGTTTTATTAGATAGATAGAGATGGCAACGGTTTTATCGACATGGCCGAATTAAAAGAAGCATTAGAAGTATGTGGATTCAAACTTCCCCAGTGGAAAGTCAGGCACATGATCGATCAGTTCGATAAAGATAAGGGAGGAATGAGTCGCGGAAAATTGTCGTTTCAGGAATTCCAAACTGTAAGTTGAGATTTAAAAAAAAAAAAATTTTTGTGGAAAAATAACAAAAAATTCTGTTTTTTAGTTATGCACCGATATTAAATCTCAGGACATTTCATCGTCGTTTAAAAAGATGGTTTCGAAGCGAGA
Organism: Stenotaenia linearis; assembly: GCA_034700445.1. NCBI lineage: Eukaryota > Metazoa > Arthropoda > Chilopoda > Geophilomorpha > Geophilidae > Stenotaenia > Stenotaenia linearis. The sequence continues at coordinate 57,469 of JAQIXT010000107.1, forward strand.
TAACGTTGAAACTTTAGGAGGAATGTCCGAAGCTTCGAGCGAGGGAACGACACATTCCGTCCGGTTCGAGGAACAAGTTGCCTTTTCTGATTGGATTAACACGTAGGATAATTTTTTTCATGTTTATTTCATGAGTTTTGAAGTGCGTAATTGAGAAATGTCTAATATAATATGATAAGTTGAAAAAGAAGGTTTGTTTGTCTTGTTTGAATCTCGTGTTTCCATTTGTTTACGATTCGGGTGTTGAATTCTTACGAGAATTCATCTTAACCTTAAGAGAGAGCTTTTTATTTTCATTATGTACGCTCTTTGCATACGAATTTTAACTCGTGCGTTTTCGTACATAATAAATAAGGTCGAGATGTTTTACTCAGGTCAAATTCAAAATTGAAAAAAAAATTAAAAAATTTGCATTTTTTTGTTTACTTTTTTCGGTGAAATTAAAATTTGATCCAAACATGGAAAATGGTTCAAATTTTAGTTTTTATAATAATAATTGATGGGTGTGGTCACGAACAATGGCTAGGAAACTTGTGCACTTGAGACCTGCGAGGTCAACTTGGATTTAACATAAAAATGAAAAAAATGCATGTCATCTGTTTTTCCTTTTTCAAATGCAAATTACCCTTGTTTATTATTCCTTATAAGAAAATTAGGTTATTGATTTGTACTAAAAATAGAACCAGCTGTATCAGATGGTAAACAAATGCAGGAATTGATGCAAGCGACAGGTGACCGCTGACGTTGCAAAAGTTGATGAAAAAAGTGTTTTAGTTCAGTCTATCTAGTTTTTCTCATGGGAGTTGTATAAAAGTAGGGTAGTTAGGTCGGATTTAGGTGTAGATAACCTAATTGATGTTGAAATGTAACTAGAAAAGGATTAAGCGTCATTAGACTTGTCTTCTATCAAGCTATGTCCTCGTTTTCGTTATTTATGATCTTTGAAATAATTTGTAAAAAATAAATTTTTTTTTTTAGAAATTTGGGAAATGATCCAGATCTAAAACATTTATTACCAATTGATGCGGAAGGAAAAGAACTTTACGACAAGATGAAGGATGGAATTTTGTTGTGGTCAGTTTTTTTAAAATTTTTGGAATTTTTGGAATTTTTTTGGTAAATTGAATTTTTGATGAATATTTATCAATTTTAGCAAGACAATCAATCATTCCTGCCCCGATACGATCGACGAAAGAGCGATTAATAAGAAAAATTTGACTTTATATACGAAACACGAAAATCTCACGTTAGCACTCAGTTCGTCTCAAGCGATTGGGTGCAATGTGATCAACATCGATGCGCACGATTTAGCCAAAGGAAAACCTCATTTGGTTTTGGGCTTGTTGTGGCAAATTATTCGAGTAATATTTAATTTTTTTTTAATTTAAAAAAAAAAAATTCTGATTATTTTTGTTTATTTAACTAGATCGGGCTGTTTAATCAGATAACATTAGAACACTGCCCAGGTTTGGCTCGCTTGTTGCAGCCCGGAGAGAAAATCGAGGATCTTATGCGTCTGTCACCCGAACAGATTCTGTTACGATGGGTGAATTATCAGTTAGAGCGAGCCGGTGTTAATCGCCGTGTTAATAATTTCACGAGCGATATCAAGGATTCTGAAGTTTATACTTATCTCATTGCTCAAATTGCACCTGCGGGAACTGGCGTTACTTTAGAGCCACTGACAGTAAGAAAATGAGAAGTTTTTAAAAAAATTTTAAAAACTTTTTGAATTTTTTAATTTTTTAGGAGCGAGATATGTTGAAACGTGCTGAAATTATGTTGCAACAGTCGGACAAAATTGGATGTCGAAGTTTTCTCACTCCGAATGACGTAGTTGAAGGAATTTATAAATTAAACGTCGCATTTGTTGCTAATTTGTTTAATAATCATCCGGGGTTGGACAAACCTGATGAAGAGATCGAGTATGAAGTTATTGAAGAAACCCGTGAAGAAAAAAGTAAATTTTTTTAACTCTTTAAATTTTTGACTTTTGAAGTTTTTTGATGAAAATTTTTTTTTAGCTTATCGTAATTGGATGAACAGCATGGGAGTAAAGCCTTACGTTAATTGGTTGTACAGTGACCTGGCAGATGGTTTAATTATATTTCAAGTGTGTAAAAAGAGACTTTTTTAATAGTAAATTGAATATCCGGTTGATTAATTGCTTTAATTTACAGTTGTATGACATCATCAAGCCGGGGATCGTCGACTGGAACAGAGTGCATCAAAAGTTTAGCAAATTGCGTGGTTTTATGGAAAAGCTAGAAAACTGTAATTACGCCGTCGATTTGGGCAAACAGTTGAAATTCTCGCTCGTTGGCATCGCTGGACAAGATTTGAACGATGGAAATCCAACACTGACTTTAGGTAAATTATATTTTTAAAAAATCGATTTTTTTTTTGATTTTTTTTTCTTCTTAGCACTTGTCTGGCAGTTGATGAGGGCGTACACTTTATCCATTCTGGCGCAATTGGCAAACACCGGAAACCCAATTGTCGAGAAAGAAATTGTCGATTGGGTTAATACAAAGGTATTATAATATTTTTATAAAAATAAAAATTTAATCGAATTTAATTTTCAGTTGAAAGATGCCAAGAAAACAACAAGTATCAGAAATTTCCAAGATTCGTCGATTGCTAATGCTCGTGTTGTGATCGATTTAATTGATGCGATTAAACCAGGAACGATTAACTATGAATTGTTGAAGGGAGAGAATACAACTGAAGTAAAATTCACTTTGGGGAGTAAGGAAATTGTTTTAATTGTTTTTTTTTTAAGGATAACATGGCGAATGCTAAATATGCTATTTCGATGGCACGGAAAATCGGAGCTCGAATTTACGCTCTGCCAGAGGATATAGCCCAAGTGAAACCGAAGATGGTTATGACTGTGTTTGCCTGTCTCATGGCTCGTGACTACATTCCAAACATGGGAACAAAAAATTCACCTGAATAAGACATTCCGAATGGGCGAACTGCATCTTTTTAAAAATTTTCACGTCAAATTATTTGAAAATGAATTTTTTTCAGTGGGGAAGTGAGTTTTTTTTTAATTTTTTTTATTTTGGGAATATTCAAACTGGTTAGTATTTATAACCATAGGACAAGTTTATTTTGTCATTATTAAGTAATTTGTGCAAATTCGCCTAATTGAATTTTTGCTCATTTAGCAAAAAATTAAATTCCAATTTTTTGTATTAACTTTTGTGTGCCTCAGTGCCTTTTTTTATATGTGGGGATTTTTTTTTCTTATTTTCATTGCGCACAGATTTATTGTCGATCAGGCCAAACAAAGATTTCTTTAGAAAAAAATAAGAAAATTATAAAAAATGAATATCGGTGAGAAATGGCCAGAGTACTTTAATTGTGATCATAAATTTGAGTTAAATTTATCATTTATGTATCCTACGTTTATTTTATAAAAGAAAATATTATTGATTTCATATGATATGTTGGAATCTTTGTAATTAATTTTATTATTAATATTATTTTGTATATAGCTATTGCTTTAATGTGTTGGATGTATTGCATTCCATTGAGTTCTATGTGGGATAAAATGTCATTCCTAATGCAACCAAAATTTTAAGGTTTTTGATAAATAATCTAAAACTGTCAATATTGACATCATTTCTTACGTTTGTTTTTTAAAAAAGAAAAAAATGCATAATTTTTTTATGTTTATGTACACAAATTTACACTTTTGAGTGATTTTTGCGGATTTTAGTAGCAATAACGATGATTTGTGTAATGGTACAATATTGTAGGTTTTTGCTATTTGTTGTAGATGTTTGAAATTATTACGAATCTCGAAAACAAATTAATAAGTGTGAACTGTAACCGAATTTCTGTAAGCCTAATGAAAATTACAATGAAAAATACTCGAAAAAGTGTGAGTAATGCATATCAAAGTGATATTAGGGCTTCCAAATCAATCTGAACACAATTGGATTAAAAATATTAATTAAAATTAATTAAATTAAATTTAAAAATAAAACACGCTTTCTGGTAACTGTATTTTGTATTGGGACTAACTTCACTCTTTGTATCTCATAAATTTAATAAATCGATGCATTTGGGAAATAAAGTAAACTTTCTTTTGTTAGTTTATTAAGTAGTCCTAAATAAACCCGCGGGTATTAATTTCCCATAATGCAAAATTAACAGATTACAATTCGAAAATATTCTTGCGCACAAAAATAGTTCGCAGTGTTTTACATAAATTTGCACAAATCTCCGTGCAATTCCGTCTTCTAAGACCAGAACTGTAATTTCAATGTTAATATTCGTCAAAGGCGGAGCAAAAAAGCGGAAATTGTGTATAAAAAAAGCGATGTAAAGAGAAAACTGAACTGTGTACCTCGGTCATGTTCCTCTTTGGTGCCCGTGCAAAATTATATTGTTTTGTTTCGGTTAGGGACATTGAATTTTTTTTTGATCATATTCCGTAAGATCCAAAGCGTTTATTTAATAGGTAAATACAAAAACTTACGTATCCTAACTATCTAATTCGATTCTAGTAACATCAGCGCTGCAAAATTCATTTCAACCGATTTTATTGTCACCACCTTTCGCTTTTTATCAACAGCGATAAAAATTTTTCTTATCAACCGCGAGGCCAACTAACATCATGACGATAGATGAATATTTTTCATACTCGCCGAATAAAATGTCGGATCCAGGGCCATCCAACAACATCCCGGCGCTGAACAAATCGAATGAAGAAGCTTTACTCAGCTTGATGGAAAGGACCGGGTACGCGATTATTCAGGAAAATGGCCAAAGGAAATACGGCGGGCCTCCGCCGGACTGGGAAGGACAACCGCCCCCAAAGGGAAGCGAGGTATTCGTTGGCAAAATTCCACGCGATTGTTTTGAGGATGAACTTGTACCCGTCTTCGAAACCATTGGCAAAATTTACGAATTTCGACTAATGATGGATTTTAGTGGATCAAACCGAGGTTACGCGTTTGTTATGTATACTCATCCGGCCGATGCCCAAAAGGCGGTCAAACAGTTGAACAATTTCGAAATACGTAAAGGAAAGTACTTGGGGGTAGTGAAATCGGTTGATAATTGTCGATTGTTTGTCGGTGGGATACCCAAGACCAAGACTAAAGAGGAAATTTTGGGGGAAATGGCGAAAGTTACCGAAGGAGTCGTTAATGTTATACTCTACAGTAGTGTAACCGATAAGACAAAGAGTCGTGGATTCGCTTTCGTCGAGTATGAAAATCACCGAGCTGCCGCCATGGCCAGACGAAAGTTAATTCCTGGTAAGATACAGCTCTGGGGTCACGAGATTGCTGTGGACTGGGCAGAACCCGAACCCGAAGTTGATGAAGATACCATGTCTAAAGTAAATTTACACGAGCACAACAAACAAACAATTTTTTGAAAAAAATTTTTTTTAGGTGACGGTACTTTACATCAGAAACTTAATGCTTAATACGACTGAAGATCAAATTCGAGACGCTTTCAACGAAGTTCGAGAAGGATCCGTGGAAAAAGTGAAAAAACTACGAGACTTTGCCTTTGTTCACTTCCGGACCCGCGAAGACGCTCAAAACGCATTGGAAATGAAAAACGGTACAAATTTATTGACCTTTTTCTTTAAAAAACGTTTAATTTTAATTAATTTGATTCAGAAACTGAACTAGACGGTTCAGTGATCGAAGTAACTTGGGCCAAACCGGTCGACAAAGGATTTTCACGTTACGGCGGCAAAGGGAGATCGCATTCCTACGCTAACAACATTGCCCAATCCGTTTCGTACCAACAATACGAATCGACTCAGCAATCAGCATCGCTCTACGCCCCTTATTCGCCGACTTCGATGACTCAACAACCCTCGTAAACAAACAACCTAAATTGGATAATAAAAACATTTGTTTATTTATTTTTTTATCCAGGCGCGGAAATACTTCTGGGTTGCGTTCACCCATCCGTGGACGAGGTCGAGGAGCAGCTGGACTGAGGGGTGGCAGAGGTTTCGTAGCTGGTACTAATTACGTAGCCAGAGGATACCCGGGCAGACGTCCTGTTGAGGTAATTTGAGAGGGGGAACGTGTTAATTGAGTGAGTAAATTGAAAGAAGGATTAAATTGTTTTATGAGCTCAGGAATTTGAAAGGAAAATAAAACGTCTGTCAATCATAAACCGCTAGGGTTTGATAAGTTATCTGTCGAGATTTGTTGTTTTCTTTGGGTTTCGTTTCTATTTGTTTTCTTGATAACACAATTCGTGCATGGTTTTGTCTTGCAGTTTTTTCCGTATTATGACATTCAACCTGGCATGGAACTTGTGCCGATTAACACTTTATACATTAAACCGAATAAAACACCTGTGCAGGTTGGAATTTGTCAAAACTAACAAATTAATGATTTACTTTGTGTTTTGGGGGGTTTATTTAAAGATTTTTTTTTGATTTTTTTTAAAGATTCTTCAAGAAGTGTGCGAAAAAAACAGTTGGAACGAACCGATTTTCCAACCTTTGACCACGATGCAAAGAGACGGGAGCGGAGATATACAAGTTTATGTTTACAAGGTTTGTTTTTATTTTTTTTAAATTTTTTTAAATATTTTTGAACGGAAAATGATGTAATTATTATGTAAATAGGTGATAATGCCTTCCTTCCCGGTGCAATATAACGTTTTCCAACCGCCGAAGTTATTGCGAAATGCGGACGAAGCGAAACAATACGCGGCTGAATACGTGTTGAATCAAATCGGACTGAGCCTTGATAGTGAGTAACAAACAAACTTTTCTTATCTTTACTACACGGGAAGTTTATTTAAGTCCTTTGTCATAGATAATAGCACTTTGTAATCGTAATCTTTTTTTTAAAAATTACTTAATCCGTTTTTCATAAAAAAAAATTCAGGTTTGGAATCTCCGCCCATAAACAATAACAATAATCATAACGGGAATACGTTAAACGTTGCTCAGACCAATACGCTCGCAAACACGTTGTACGCACCGCAAGGCCGAGCCATTGCTGGGTCCTCGCCTTTGCCCCAAACTGCTCACACCGGTCCGTCCGCTAACCAAATTTCGAATAATCGCAACGATCTCGCCACGTTAACGTTTAATCCGCCGCCCGGCTTCGTTGTTACGACTGGAAAAATGCCTTGTAAGCCCTGTTTTGTCTGTCATAAGCTTAGCTTTAACTGTTTTGCATGTTTTTTGAATTTTTTTGAATTTTTTTGAATTAAAAATTTTTTTTTAGCTTACGAACACGGCGGCTATTATGACGCTGCTGCGAATGCATATCAAGTTACCGCCCCACAACAGATGTATTGAATGGAAGAAAACTGTGGGAATGTCTGAGTTTTAATTTAATTTTTATTGATTTTAGTTTTATTATTTTATTTCCGTTTTTATTTTAGTATCGGATTTAACTGAGTGTCATTTTAAACTTTTTTTTTGCCTTTTTATTTTCCTTTTTTAAGGAAATGCACGAATTAGGGAAACGGAAAACGGCATGACAGTAAGAATGCACTGTTTTTATTATATGGCATGTAAAGACACTAAGAATCTGTGGAATTTGGATTTACACGACCCCAGCAGTTGGGGATTTTATTTTTTACTTTTATTTTGATTTTATCTATTCGTTTTTGCTTTTTATTCGTTTTTGGTTTTTAAAGAAGGGAATGCAACAGTTTCATGCAGGGGTTAAGTTATTATCAAAGTACTAACAGATCTTATCTGATATTCTTAGGAAAATTGGACTAACTAGACAATAAGATGTAGACAAACACGGCTATTGTATCATTTTGTTGCACGTGCTGGTCATTTCATTATCAAATTCATTGCACACAATATTTCACTGATAAGACGCAATCTTAACGATGTTGATAAGGCCTTTTAAAAGTGGAAATTTTATATTTAAAAAAAAATTATAATAATTTGCCCATTTTTTAAAAAATGGTGTGCCCCATTGGCTCAAATTTGTCAATTTTCTCAACCATAATTTTATATTGGAGTCTATTTGAAAAATGCCCCCAAATGACATAAATGTGTGATTGGAAAGAAAAAAGTTTTTCTACTGTGCCCCAATACATGAAGCGAGTTTTTTTTCTTCTATAAATGTTCAATTACTGTTTTTTCTTTCTATATTTAAGATCTTAGGTCACTTCAACACGATAATACTCAAGGCATAACGATTTTTGATGTTTAAAATTGAGGAAATTGAAAATTAATAAATTTATTTATTGCTCAGCAATTTAATTGCAGTTAATAATTTAAATTTTTTAAATAATTAATATTGTTAAAAGAATTTTTTGGATTTCTTTGAAAGTTTGATAAAAATGATGTTGAAATGACCAAAACCTATCTCATTCTCAATAGTATTATTATTGTATTATTATTATTGTATTTTATTGTAATTTTTTTTGCACTAAAAGTTTTAAAATATTGTTATTCTGTTTAAGGATATAATACGATGTGAAAAGTGGATTTGGTTGTAGTAAGTGATCGATTTTGATTTGAGCTTTATTAAAAAAAAAAAAAGTAAAATTTTTTAAATCGATTATAACCTTAATCAGAAACCGGTGTTAATATTGTTTCAATTTTTTGTTGTTTTTAAAAACATATTTCACTAATTCAAATTGATATGAGGTTTATGTGTTGTTGGATTTAAAATGGATTTCTAGAAGGCTGCTCAAAGCAAAGAGAAGTGGTTTCAAACCGCGCAAGTGCTAAGATAGAGAAAGTGAATTGTTTTGATGATAAGTGTTGTTTGATTGCGATTTTGAATGATAAAAATGCATCATTATTTTATCGGAAGGTTTTATTTAATCAACATAAATGAAATAAAAAGTTCTTGACAAAACTTATTCATCTTTTCTTTAACATCACATGATTTCATTTATTTTTTTTTGTGTTTCTTTCGCGATGGTTCGTCGCTTTCGGACGAACTCGAACTTTGTCGTCTCTTTTTCTTCTTCTCACTCTTCTTGTGTTTCTTACTTTTCTTCTTCTCCTAAGAAATTTTAGTTATTATTAAAGTGAAATTTTTGAATTTTTCAAATTTCGAACTTACTTTTTTCAAACGTTTCTCGTCGCTCGATTTTTCAGTTTTCGGAGCTTCCTCGTCCGTCGAATCATCGACCATTTCGTACTTTTTACCGCCCGGAACTTGGAAACAGTCTTGCGCAAGGTGGCCTAGGAAAGATTGGTTTGTAAGGTTTTTTTGATGGGTTTTGTTGTGTTTACGAACCCGAAGTTCCACATTTTCTGCAAGTGGTGTTGAAAACAGCGTCCAGTGATATTTTGCTGGGCTTGTATGGAGCGTGTGGTTGTCTTCGTCTTTGATCTTGGCTAATAGAGAAGAACTGATCCCAAAACATTCAACAAAAACATTAATTTCTTTTTATTTTCGCACGCCATTTCGACTCCGTTCGGGTCCAAATCTTCTCCCGATCCTTGTCCAACGTACTTCATCGAAAGACCAATTTTGCCTTCGTCCTATTCAAGTATATTTAATTTAATACAATTTTTAAATGTTAATTTTTAAATTATTTACATCTATGGATATAACTTTACACCAAACCGTGTCTCCATTTTGCACGATTTCGGAAGGATCGTCGACGTTGGATTTGGACAATTGCGATTTATGGATTAAGCCTAAAAGTAATTTTATTTTTAATTAATTTTCGAATTTATATAAATTTTCTACCATTTTTGTAGCATGAAGGAATTTTAACAAACGCTCCAAAAGGTTTAACCGTCGTTATCTGAAATTTGATAAGAAAAAATTAATTTCCTCATTTTTATTTACAAATTAGATGTTTACCGAGCCTTTGAAAATGCTGTTTATTTTTGGTACAACATCTTTCTCGTCTCTGCGATCCCTCGACGGCGAAGAATATTTGTTTCGTTTAGAATGGTACGACATTTTGAATTGAATTATAGAATCTTTAGTGAATTCTTTACTAATATAACTTTGAGAAATCTCCTTTGTCTAACTTTGCGAATGATATGGGAATTCAATCGAATTCGAATAATTACCGATCCGTAAAATTAAGGAATCAAAGTGTTTCACGCTTGATCGTCGCCATGTTAAATTTTCTGTTGTCGTATCATATCGACCTCTGACGGCAAATTCCCCACGAATTTTCCAAAGGACAAATGATTTTAAATTTCGACGAAAAAAAATAGAAAAAACCGAAAATATCACCTCCTTCCCAATCACCCCCAAAGTCGACACGAAAAAAACATAAAATCAGATAGATAAATATTTATTTTACCTTTGTTTCTTTTGATTCTTTTACCGCCAATTTGTTTAATCGATAATATGGCCAATGAAGAGCGAGCTTGAGGTCACGTGATTTAACATGACTATTCCATCATGGAGGCCCAAAGTAAAGCACCGCCAAGAGTGCAGAAAAACCAAAGGTGAAATTTGCAAGAAGATGCCAAGAAAAGTCAAATCTCAAGGTACAGGTCTAAGAAAGGATAACCCTAGTGGACGCTAATACGTGTTTTGGTGGGGAAGTGCAAGTGATAAGCGGCTTAAAAGGCTTGAAAGTTGATGGTGACCCGTGAGTGTCTTTTAGTCCTCGATCCTCGCCATGTGCATGGGTAAACTGTTTCTTAGACGTTTTAGTTTTGATTTTCCTCTCGAAAATAGCATAGCCGAAGCCTAGTTTGTGATCGCTCGCAGCCGTGTGGGATGTAGCGGTAGGAAAATTCGAATCGGACGTGGAAAATTCGAAAACGTGAAAACGCGGAGTCGAAAAAAAGTTTGTGTCAAGTTATTTCAAGTAGCACAAGAGAAATTTTGACAACGACATTCGTTTGCTGCTTTTGAGCACTCGTGGATACGTATTCGAAAGCGTTTCGCTCGGTTCTCGGTGTTGCAAAGATTAGACGTAATGCCAAAAGTTTAGATGGTGTGTGGCTGTGTTTATTTTGAAACTCTTCTGCTTTCACTGATCGTTAGGCCTAACTGCTTATCTGTTTGTTACCTCAGCTTCTTTTGACCTGTTTCTTTTTGCGCTAGTTGATCTACTTTGGTACTTGAATTCAATCACTTGTTTGCTTTTTTTCCTTCCTCTATCTCTGCTTTGCTACGATTTTTACCAATCTAAATGGCAGGCATATTTTTTCCTCAAACGGGTGGGAAAAAAAGCATAAATTCTAGTTTGTTTTCTTGATAATTTTTTTCTTTTTTAGTTTTTATCCGATTTGATACTCGAAAATATAATTTTAGATTTATTTTCTCTTGTTTTTAATTAGGATTATTATAACATAACTTGAAAAGTACACACATGTTGGTTTGTTTTTGTTAACATTCAATAATAACCCTTGTTCTTACAGCTTTAGGCCCAAGTTGTACTGATAATCCAGATTTTCTTCAGGTATGTTTTTCATCCCTGCAATGAAAATTTCATAAAATTCATTTTCTTTATTTTCTTTAAAGTGTTTTTCTAAAGTAAAAATAACAGTAGTCATGAAAACAAAAGTACAAAACTAAAATATCAAAGCAAACAAGTAAAAATACAAACAAATACAGTTTTTATTTTGGTCTAAAATTGCAGTAAAATTGAAGAAAAAAAGCTTTTTATTATAATTTTGTACCATAAATCATTTTACATCATTCAAATGACACTTGTGTACTTTTTCAAGTTAATATATACCTATTGACAAACATTATACTATCTGGAAAATTTTTTTCCTCATTTTTGAAAATATTTTCATTTTGAAAATACAAAACAAAAAAGTAAGTTTTTTAAAACTTTTTTTTGAGATAAAAAATTTTTGAGAAAAAATTAAATTTCGTGAAACATTTCCAGTAGAAAATAATAAATAACGCGATTTTTTGTTTATTTTCAGACAGTAATCCGTATGAATGCATACGGGGAATGTGGGAAGGCGCATACGTGGCTCAATTCCTTCGACTTTTTCAGTACAAATTTGATTTCGTCAGTGTTACTACTCAGGTGAGTTGACGATGAATAATAATAACAACACGGCGATGATGAGCGCCGTCATTATCACGATGGTTTGCGTGTTAAGAGCTTGGCTGCTCATTTGTGAAAGTGATTATGTGAACAAGAATTGAATGACTGACTGAAGGGTGTATTATAAATAACGGCAGTTGTATCCACTTTATAAACAAGTACAAACAAACACTTAAACATTTCCCTCCGCAGATTAAGGAGTTGTAAAAAAACGCGATGTGTATCGCGTCTGACGTCACAAACGGTCAATTGAAAATAAGCCTAATGGCGGATTTGTTTTGAATTTGTAGCGTGAGTGTTGTTGTTGTTGTGAAATTTCGAGTTTTCGAGTCGTGAAAGTTCGCTTTCTCTATCGGATTTTTTTTTCTCAAGGATTTGAGACGATGAGAAAGGAGCTACAAGTGGTGTGGCCAGTTGAGGCTAAAGTTTGTGGCTGGACAAACGGCCTTCAACGAGAAGTTCACTGACTTAAAATGTGTTTGTGCCACGAGGCTTTTGCAGTTCAGTGTACAGTTTTTGAAGGTGGTGAAATTTAATCGTGGACATGAGTTTTTATTTTTATTTTTTTTAATTGTCTTCTGAGAAATGCAAATTTTTAAATTTTTTTTTTCTTAAAGGGCGAATTTCGGTTGAGAAACCGATGAGAAAATGTGAAAAATGGATGAAAGAAGCAAATAATTTTAATTAAATTTAATTCTCAAGTTTGGAAACGATGTTTGTTGATTGGAAGAAAGTAAATAAAAGCGCCGTAGTAATTTAATTAGTTGTGAAGATTTAATGGTAAAAGATTATGTGGAGTAAACAAATAAAAAAATGTTTGTAATTGATTAAGGAATGAGTTTTGGCGGCTGTGTGCTGTTTTTACACTGTTTTCACACAGTTTTTACGCCGGTTTTGTTTTATTGGGTCTCAAACTAATGTGTGGCTATTGAAATGGAAATTTTTAAACCCTTATTAACGGTGGAAAATGGTAATTTCCTTATCATGCAGCTTTAAGCATGAACGTGTTGACCTTGCACACCTTTTGCTTCTGTATCCACTGAGCTTACACCACACCAAGGTGAGCCTGTTTGGATCGCGCCTACTTAAAAAGCGGGCAGGGAGAAGAGAAAAGATGGAGCGAAAGATGGATTTTTCGTTTCGGTTGGGGGTTTAGTAAAAGCAATCATCACTTTAGACAAAGGTGAAAGTCTGTTTGTGACACGAATAAATAAATACTAAATGAAAAATTACTTTATTTATCTTTTTTTTTTTTTATTGAAATATTTTATAGTGAAAGTTAGGCTTATTTGGTGAATTTTGTGATAAAGTTTAATTAGGTTGATTTTTTTTGTGATTTTTGAATTAATTTGATGTTAAAGTGTAGGAATTTTTGAATGTTAAAGTGGAAATTTAATCAAGTTTGATTTATTTTTTTGTTTTTGCAGACTTTTTCGATTTGAGGCTTGAAATTGGTTTTCACTACTATAGAAAACTCACGTGTGCCAGTGTTTGGGTGAACAAAATGCCTTCCATTTGCAACTGACCTGAGTTGAACTCGAGGTTACAGGGCAGGGAACAGAGATTCCAATGAAACTCACTCTCCCTTCCATCTCTTTTTCTCCCCAACCACTTGATATTAAAAAAAACAAAATAGAATAATTTTTTTTTTTTAAAGAAAAAAATTCTAAAGCGAGAAATAAATTGGAATGAAATTTTAATTTTTAATTTTTTAATTGTTTTGTTAAAATACAAGTGGATTGATTGAAAAAGGGGGAAAATAGAGGGAACTGCACTCAACAAGGATTCGTTTAGTTAGGCAAGAGAAACGTATTGATTTCTGGCAATGCAAATGCCAAACTGGCCAGAGTATTGATTCGAAATCCTGTGGAATTCCTAAGGATGGAGTGTTATCCAATCCTTAGTAGTTTTCATTTAAACTGCTTGAAAAGCCTCTCGGGATATAATCGACATCTTTATTTGGTGTGTTGGAATTAAAACACGTTTGGTGTTTTGAGAAATGAATTTTGGGTTTTGGGGGTTGAAAGTTTTGTGTTTTTTTTTTAATGGTGATTTTGATAAATTTTATTATTTTTTTTTTTGTAATAGGAATTTGAAGACGCTCTTGTTGATAGTGATTGCTTACTCATAGCTGATATTTGTGCTCGTTTACTGAGGTATCTCACAGGAAAATCGGACGCTTTGTAAGTTAAAATTAGGATTTTTTATTTTTTGGGTGAGGTTTTGTGTGAGGTGATGTTTTGGATGAAAATGAGTGGAATGTAGTGAAATTTTACTGGAAATTCATTAAAATCAACTAAATCATTGAAATTTCGAGTGAAATTTATGAAATTCACTGAAAACTTGACTGAAATGCAATGAAATCTTGACGAAATTCTGATATAACTCACTTAAATCCACTAAAATTAGTGAAATCAATAAAATCCCTTGAAAATTTAACTGAAATTCATTAAGTCCAATGAAATCCAGTCAAATTTCAACCAAAAACCATTGAAATCCACTGAAAACAACTAAAATTAATTGAAATCAATAAATTCAAACTCACTAAAATCACCAAACCAAACTCAATTTTTATTTCCACTCCCCAAATTTCATCCAAATTCCTAAACATCGGCCCCTCGCCTCTGACCTCGAAAATTCCTCACA
>JAQIXT010000108.1:0-71921 GCA_034700445.1 Stenotaenia linearis
CCAAACTTTTAAAAAAATTCGTTAAAACGAGGAATTCGCAATAAGCGAGTTCGTAATAACGAGGTTCGACCTGTAGCGTAAAAATTTTCACGCTAAAGTTATACGAAAATACAAATAATTAAAATAATTATCAAAAAAAATTCAAATTTTTTTAGATTTTATAAAGATTAGCGGGTGAGTTTACGTGCTCTATTGTATCTGGTCAAATCTAGATTTAGGTAGTGATACAAAGGGTTAAAACACTTGGAAATTTATGCGTGAAAGAACCTAGCATCCAACTTTCATTTTCTTTTCTTTTGAATGTGGGAAAAAAATAGAAAATTGAAAAAAAAGATAAAAATTTCAAGCAAGGTCGAGTGAGGGAAGGTGCAAAGACCTTCTAGTCAAAGACCGTAAAAGTTATTTTATGAACAATAACAAAGTTTTACTTTTTAATGAGAATTAATCGAGTAAACAAAGTTTATTGACTTTAGTGATGGAGTTTAATTGAATTTTAATTAATTCACTGGGGTTTTTATGGGGATTTTATGGGTTTGGTGGGGTTTTAGAGGAGTTTGTGGGAATTTAATGAGTTTGTATTAAAATTTGTAGGAATTCAATGGAATTTAACAGAAATTTGCAAAAATCTATAAAAATATGAAAAATGTCAATGAAATTTTATGACAATTAAAAAAATTTTGATGAATTTTTATAAAAATATGCAAAATTTTGATGAAATTCTACAAAAATGTGTAAAAATTAACAAAACATGCTAAATTTAATCAATTTTTATAAAACTATGCAAAAATTCAGTAAAATTCTATAAAAATATGCAAAACTTCAATGAAATTCTGTAGACATTTGCAGAAATTCAACAGATTTTATACAAATTTTCAAAAAATATAATAAAATTTTATAGAAATGCAAAAATTTAAAATATTCTATAAAAAAATTGCAAAAATTCAACGAAATTCTTTGCAAATTTACAAAATTTTAATGAAATTCTGTTAAAATTCAATAGAATTTTACAAAAACTTTACACAAATTCACAAAAATGCAATAAAATTTAATAAAACACAACAAAAAACTACAAAAATCCAACCAAAACCCCCACAAACTTACCAAAAACCTCAACCAAATCCTCCACAAAATTCCCAATTACAAATCCACCCCCTTAAAAAGGGTTAAATTTGATCTTCAGGATGTAGCCACTGATTAATAACCCCGAATACGTTGCCTTGTAAATTATCGCGAGCAACGTGGGCGAGATATTTGGAAAGGTATTTCGAATTGCGCAAAAAGGGGTGCGTTCACCCTCTTACACCTAAGGATGGACAAATAGCCTTGCAACTGACCTTGCTCTTGGCAAAGAAACATTTCTCCCAACCCTTTATATCCTTATCCTTTTGAAGCTTTGTTTGTTTATTTTTTTCTCAAACGAGTTTGTTAGAAAGGAAAAATCATTTGTCATTTGTGTTTTCTTTGATTGGTGTTTTGGGGATAAAAGAGTTAAAGAGTGGGGTTGTTGGGGATTTGATTTATGAGGTTCTTTATGGGTAATTTGGAGGGATAATGGAGCTGGTTTTAGGTGTTTGGGAAGTGTTTTCGAGGTAATAAGTGTGAGTTTGTTATGTAATGTTTGGGAATGTTTGTAGGGTTTGGTGGGAGTGGTTGGTATGTGTGGTAGGGGGAGGTTGGTGTGTTTGAAGGGTTTTTGGGTGTTTAGTGAGGGGTTTGATAGGGGTTTGGGAAATTTGAAGGTTGATGGAGAGGTTTTTGTTAAGTTTGTGGAGGTTTTTGGTGTTTGGGGGGGGGGGGGGGATTTGAGAGAAATTGGGATTTGATTAAGTATTTAGTGGAATTTTGTAAAAATTATCAAAAATTTAGTAGAATTCTGTAGAATTTTACAAAAATGTAATGGAATTTTGTAAAAACTACCAAAATTCTGTAGAAATCTGTAGAAATTAATAAAAATTCCATGAAATTTTGTTAGAAATTACCAAAAACACAATGGAATTCAATAAGTAACTGCAAAAATCCAATGATCTTCCACATACATTATCAAAATTCAAGAAATTCTATTAAAATGTGCCAAAAATTCAATGGGATTTGTATATTTTTACAGAAATTCACTTGAATTTACCAGAAATTTACAGAAATTCAATTGGATTTTGCATAAAGTTACAGAATTTTTAAGAAATCCACAAATACCAATAGAATTTTATAAAAATTCAATAAAGTTTCAGTAGACTGCTTTACACACCTCAACCAAATCACTAATCCCCCATTTCCTTCACTTCCAGATGTGGACGAATGTCTTCAATCAAACTTGTGTGCCAAAGGTGCCATCTGTACAAACGTAGAAGGAAACTACACATGCACTGCCCCACCTGGCTACACAGGAGACCCACACATCGAAATCTACGGTAACAAAACAAAACCCAAACCAACAACAAACAAAACAAAACAAATAAAACAAAAAAAACTCTTCCAGACATCGACGAATGTTCAATCCCAGACTCTTGCGGCGCCAACGCCCAATGTTACAACAAACTCGGCGGCTACGACTGCAAATGTCCAAAAGGCTACGAAGGCGACCCATTCAAAGGCTGCATAGACATCGACGAGTGCTCCAGAGGAACCCCCTGTGGACCCCAGGGTGTCTGTACAAACATTCCTGGTGGATATGAATGCACTTGTCCAGAAGGGTACACGGGAAATCCAATTGACGGATGCACTGGTAAAGATTACAAGGAATTTGTTTGCAATTTTGTAATGAATTTTTGAATTTTTGAATTTTTGAATTTTTGTGTTTAGATATTGATGATTGTCTTTTGCTGCCCTGTGGAGGTGGAAGGGAATGTCACAACTTGCCGGGAAGTTACAGATGTAGTTGTTTGCCGGGTTATAGCGGAGATCCGAATGCATTTTGCGAGAGAAGTACGGGATTGAATAACAAAACGCTTGGGATTAAGAAAAAATTTTGTTGTAACGAGTTTTAGTTGTAATCAGAGGCTTTGGGGACGAAAAAATTTTAGTTTTTGTTATAACGTAAACCTCGTTATAAAGAATTTGTAAAATATTTCGTTATATTGGGGTTTTTAGTGAAATATTTTGTTTTCATGATGTAAAGTGTTACGTAAACGAAATTATTTAAGTAAAATCAACATTTACCGACCTGAAAATCGAATCATTAGTGACTTTTTAGACATTTCTAAGTGTCCCACAGTGAAAAGTCAACTTTTTGACGTAAAAAACTCGTTATAACGAAAAAATTTCAACGAGTTTCATTAGATGAGTGTGGGAAATAAATCGGGGATTTTGGATCATTCCTCATAATGGGATCCGATTTTTTTTTTTTTTCAATTTTCCTTGTTCCGCAGTTTCGATCGAAGTTCGCTGCACGACCGATCGCGAGTGCGTTGCAAACGCTGAATGTTTTGACCGCATGTGTCAATGCAAAGACGGTTATCAACCCGACGGAATGGATTGTATTGGTAAGACCCTATGACAATTATCATTATTAGATAAAATAATTTATTACTAATTGTGTCGATTTCTCGACGTGTTTAATTAGACATCGACGAATGCTCCATTGAAAATGCATGCGGACCGAATGCAAAGTGCAACAACCTGCCAGGTTCATTCCAATGTCTTTGTGACACCGGTTACATCGGCGACCCACCCACGACTCAGTGCCACGGTTGGTCAACTCTGAATGGAGTTTAATTAAGTTTTGCATAATATCCAGATTTTTTACTGTCAAATTCTAGCTATTAACATTGCAAAGTGTAAGAATGTGAGTAAATGCTTTAAATGTTTACGAATTAATTTCGCAGATCGCGACGAGTGCATGGAACATCCATTTCCGTGCGGTCGCAACGCTAAATGTACTAACAACGACGGCAGCTACACTTGTTCGTGCCCAAATTCGCTCATGGGCGATGCGTTTGTCGCTTGCAAATGTGAGTTTGATGAGTTTAACCTTTGCTTTGAAGGCGGATCTCGAAGGAAATTGAAATTCAAGAACCTTGATCTTGTGCGAACTTGGGAGTTTTTCCAGTTTTCGAGATTCGCTTTGTCATGTGATGTGTAATTGCGAGCAGATTAACTGCAATTTGAGTTAAATTGCTAAATTAATATTAATGTATGTTAATATTGTGTCTCGTTTTGTTATATTTTGATTTTTTTGATTTTTTTTTCGATTTTTCGATTTTTTTAAACTTTTTCTTTGTCGAATTGGAAATAATTTTGTTTTTTTAGCGCCTTGTGAGAATGTCGATTGTGGTTCGCATGCCAAGTGTCGTCCGGATGGACAAAGTGCGCTGTGTATTTGTGATGAAGGGTATACTTTTGATCCGAGGAATGTTTCTGCAATGTGTTTGGGTGAGTAGATGGATATGGTGATGAGTTTGATTTGATTTTGATTTGATTTTGATTTTTTTTTTTAAAGATATTAATGAGTGTGATAGTAATGGTCTGGGACGTTCCGGTCTTTGTGGAGACAATGCTCTGTGTACGAATTTGCCTGGAAGTTTCTCTTGTACTTGCCCGCCGGGTTTCACGGGGGATGCGAAACAAAGATGTGAAGGTATGGATGTTTTTTTTTCTTAATTTTTGAAGATAATATTAGAAAATATTAGATTTTTGATTAAAAAAGTTACTAAACCATGATCTCTTTTCACAACCACAGATTTCGACGAATGCCAGTCACCAACAGCTTGCGGCAAAGGCGCACTATGCATCAACAACGTAGGAAGCTTCGACTGCCAATGCCCACCGGACTTGATGGGCGATCCGTTCAAAGAATGCACCAGTCCACCATACATGACTTGCAACACTGCCAACAACAACACCTGTCCCGGCAATTCGTTCTGCTCGCCCGTAACTCACGTTTGTGTTTGCCCCGCACCGAACGTGGGAGACGACTGCAGACGTGAGTCCATTAACTCCCAACCCTTTAATCACCCTAATTCTCCTTCAATCACTCACAGATCCATGCGATGCGATGTTATGCGGAGTCAGCGCGGAATGCATGTTGATCAACGATAAACCGATGTGCGTCTGCAAAGCCGGATACACGGGGTCGACTGTCGACCCCACGGGATGTGTGGGTAAATAAAAATTTTTTAGGAAAAAAAAACTTTTTTTTTTTAATAAAAAAATTTTTTTAAAAAAAAGATATCGATGAATGCGCTAATAACAAACCATGCGGTGAAAATGCGGTTTGTAAAAACCTTCCCGGCACTTTCGTTTGCGAGTGTCCAGCTGGTTTTGAAGGACACCCAGTTCAAGGATGTCTTGAAAAAGGTAAAATTTATCAAGGTAAAGGTCTGGTGTGATTGGATAATTTTTATTTGATTGACAGTCGATCAACAAGACTGTTCGGTCAGTGGATTATGTGGACAGAATGAGGAATGCGTTAAGGAAAACACGAAAAGTGTTTGTGTGTGCAAAAGGGGGTTCGTTCGAGATGAAAAAACGAAAACGTGTAGAGGTAAGTGGTGAAATGTATATTTTTTGTGTGATTGTAATTAAATAGTTTGTTTTGTACGATTTTTATAGACATTAACGAGTGCACGGTGAATCAAGGAAAACCAGTTTGTGGGTTGAATGCTAATTGTCACAACTTACCAGGAAGCTATGAGTGTACTTGCTCACCTCTCTATACGGGAAATCCGTATGAACAATGCGTACCAATTGGTAAATTTATACAGTTTAATTTTTTTTGGAAATGATTTTGGTAATTTTGGTAATTTAACGAAATTGCTGTTTTCAGACATTTCATGCGGAAATGACAACGATTGCCCTGGGAACACGATTTGTTTAAACGGTGGACCCGATGGGAAGTTTTGTGGTTGTTTATTGCCGTTTATTCGTCAAGGAAAACATTGTGTTTGTAAGTTTTGAAATTTAAAAAAAAAAAAATTTTGAATTTTTAAAAATTTATTAAACTTTGTTTACAGCTGTTAATTACAACTGCTCGACTGATAATCCGTGCCCGCAAAACCTCGAATGTGCACTTTTGAGTGGTGGAAGAGGGTATTGCGTGTGTCCAAGAGGTTATACTGTCGATGAGAATGGCGGATGTTCGATTGGTAATTTGAAATTGAATCATTTTTGTGTTTTTTGATTAAATTTTGATTTTTTTTTGAATAGATATCGACGAATGCACTGAAATTAAAAACAAGGTTTTGTGCGGGTTTAATTCCGATTGCGTTAATTTACCCGGAGGTTACGAATGCGTGTGCAGGGAGGGCTTCACTGGAGATGCGAGTAAGGAATGCACGGCGGTTGTTACCAGATGTAGGAGTAGGAAGGATTGCAGGGAAAACGAAATCTGTGGGTCGCCGGGCGAATGCCAGTGTTTACCACCGTTCGTCAGAGACGGAATTCAGTGCAAACGTAAATTCGGGTTTTATTTATTTAATGAAGAGTTGAGCTATTGATGATTTTGGGTTTTTTAAAATTTAGATCCGTGTGATTTTATCACTTGTGGTTTATTCAGTCGATGCGTACTTTCGAGTCAAGGTGGACAATGTCAGTGCGCGAGAGGTTTTGAAGGAAATGCGAATATAGGATGCAAAGGTGAGAGTGAATTTAAAAAAAAATTTTTTTTTTGTTGTAAATATTTTATTTTTTTTAAAATTTTAGACATCGATGAATGTCGGGCTTCCCAACCAGCTTGTGGTCGAAACGCCATTTGTATCAACACCGTTGGAAACTACACGTGTGAATGTCCCGCTGGATTCGAAGGAAATCCATACACGACGAGCGGATGCAAACAGGTTGATGTAGACAGGGGGGGATGCAAAGATGACTCGGTTTGTCCTTCCAACACCGTCTGCGTCAATGGACAGTGCATTGGTAAACAATAGATTCGAAAGTATGTAAATTTTTGCTTAAAATAACGAGAAATTCTTGTTTTAACAGATGCGTGCAGCTCGATTCAGTGTGGACCATACGGTGTGTGTGTTCCGGGAGCCAAGGGACCGGAATGTCATTGCATTCCGGGATACGTATCGAACGATAAGGGCGAATGCGTTTCTCGTAAGAATTTTTAAAGTAAAATAATTTTTTGAAATAATTTAAAAAAAATTTTTTAGAATGTAAACAACATCTTTGCGGTAAAAACGCGCAATGCATCATAGACAGTGGTGGTGTGCCCAGTTGTCAGTGTCTACCTGGGTACCAAGGGTTGCCTCATGCAGGAGGTGAATGTAAAGCGGAGCAGTGTTCGAGGAACGAGGATTGCGACAAACCGCAGGAGTGTCTGCAAGGACAGTGCAAGGAGAGATGTCAAGGAATGGTGTGCGGAATGGGTGCGAGATGCGACAGATCGGTTAATAAATGCGTTTGCTGGCCGTTCTTCGTGGGAGATCCAAATCTTTTATGCGTGCCACGTACGTTTGGATGTGATTGTTGTTTTTTTGGTTTTTTAAATTTTTTTTTGATTTTTGGTTTAGCGGTTATGCCACCCGTTTGTGTACCAAACTGTGGGGCAAATGCGTATTGTGAATATGGGTTGCCCAATAAATGCGTTTGTAGACCGGGACTTACTGGAAATCCATACGAACACTGCGATGGTGAGTTGAAAATCGAAAAATTAAAAAATTTTTAATTAAACATTTTTTTTTTTAGCTGCACCAAGACGCTGCGATGACGTGCGATGTGGAGAAAATGCAAATTGCGTTCAAGGTCTCAGTCGAGTTGATTGCGTGTGTCCACCTGGGTACGAAGGAAGTCCATATCTTGGGTGTACAGGTAAACATTGAATTTTTATTTTGTTAATTTAATTTATTTAATAAAATTATAATAAATTAATTTTTTTCCAGATGTCAACGAATGTTTGTATGGAAATATTTGTGGATTAAACGCTGTCTGCATAAACACGTACGGAAATTACGAATGTCGTTGTAAAGCCGGGTATTCTGGAGATCCATACATCAATTGCATTACTCAACCCGGTCCCATCGATCCCGATCGGACTGGCAAAGATTGTACAGTGCCGAAAGTTGGATGCGAGTGTAAAATTACATTGGATTGTAACTCACAAGATCTTGTGTGTAACGTACAACAAAAAGTCTGCGTTATAAGTGAGTTAAAAATATTTAAAAAATTTGAAATTTATTTTAATTTCTTTTCGTTTATCGACAGATCCGTGCCGCGACCACATTTGCGGTCCGAATGCCTTCTGTGAGCTGTCCTCGAGCGAAGATCCGTTTTGCAGTTGTCTTCCAAATTTTCCTTCGGGAGATCCCGACGACGTCAAAGTCGGTTGTCAAGGCGACGTGTGCCAAAACGATTTATACTGCAAAGACAACGAAATTTGCTTGAAAAATAACTACGAATTCAGAGAATGCATTGGTATTTTCATTACTATTTCTCATATATTCAAATGTCATTAAAAAATTTTTTTTTTTACAGACGTGTGTAAAATAACTCAATGCGGACCAAACGCGTATTGTCTACCGCGAGATCACAGAGGAGAGTGTTCGTGCAACGCGGGATTCGCATTCGGAGACCCATACGACCTAAACAATGGATGCTCACGTAATTTTCGGATTTTTTCCTTCAAAGAACGAATTTAATTGAAATTATTCAATTATTACACAGGTCAACAACCAAATCAATGCGAACAAGACGCAAACTGTCCGGGAAATCAAATTTGTGCCAAATTACCCGCGGGTCACTTGGCCTGTGTCGATCCGTGTGAAACCGACGACGTGGTCTGTGGACCGGGCGCGAGATGTTGGCCGGAGAATAAAAGAGCAACGTGCGTGTGCTTGGAAGGATATTACGGCGATCCGAACGATCCGCAAAAGGGCTGCAATCCAAAACCACCTTCTGAGTGCGAAAAGGATAAGGATTGTTTGCAATTCGAGCATCAGTGTAAAGTGGATCGAATCGGAGTGAAGAAATGCATCAGTCCGTGTTTGGAGTTCAGTTGCGAACCGAAAAATGCGCAATGCATTGTGGTTAACAGAAAAGCCGAGTGTAGATGCAAAACTGGATTCACTGGAAGACCGAATAGCAGAGAGGGATGCAAACGTAATTAGTTTTTGATATTTTGGCAATTAAATGTTATAAATAATTTTTTTCTTGTTTTTAGCGGTCGATTTGAACGAATGTAGCACAAACACCGATTGCGATTTGGATAAAGTCTGTCAACGAGATCGTAATGGCATTACTCGCTGTTTAGGTAATGCAAAACAACAATAACTTAAAATTAAATTAAATTAAATTAAAAAATTAATTACAGAGGTTTGTAAGCTGTATTCCTGCGGAACCAATGCCGTTTGTGTACCCAAGAACCACGTTCACACTTGTCAGTGCCCACCTGGCTTATACGTACCCAATCCACAAAGCCCATCGAGTTGCATTCGTGTCGAATGCATCATCCACGATGACTGCGAGGATGCGCAAGTTTGCCTGCAAAACAAGTGTCAAGATCCGTGCGCGACGGGATGTGGGAAAAATTCTGTATGCAAGGCGCAAAATCATCGCGCATTGTGTTCATGCAAACCCGGATTCCGCGGCGATCCATTGGTGGAATGCAAAAGTAAAAATTGGAAAAAATTACTACATTTTTGAATGAATTTTTAATTAAAAATTATTTTTTTTAGCTGTTGATTTATGCGAATCAAATCCCTGTCATCCATCGGCTGAATGTCACACTCAGTCCGGTCGTTTTATTTGCAAATGCCCGAAAAATTTCATCGGAAATCCATACACGGAAGAGTGTCACCAACCAGGAATGTGCCCGAATGGCGACAAAGATTGCCAGATGACTGATAAATGTCACGTGGACCAGTCTGGCGTTGCGCGATGCATAAGTAAGAGGATTGATGATTATTTGTTGATGGAATTGTGATTTAAAAAAATTTTTTTTCTTTAGATCCTTGCGATGGATTTTGCGGACCGAACGCTGTTTGTAAAGTACTGAATCACAAACCGCAGTGCAGTTGCGCATCCGGTTTCCTCTCAATGAAAGATGCAAAAGACGGATGTGCGAGAGAACGAAGTGCCTGCACAGCCGATGCACAGTGCGCACCGGGATTGTGCGTTGATGGGGAATGCCAATGTATTAATTCCATAAAAAATTATAATTTTTTTTGTTATTAATTTTTTAATTTAATTTTTCAGATTTGTGTACGAGTGATGGAGAATGTGCGCAAGGAGAGAAATGTTATAACAGCATTTGCGTTGGTACGGTTTGATAAATTTGATTTTACGAAATGGAGTTGTAATTGTTTTTATATTTCAGTGTTGTGTTTCGACAATAAGCAGTGTCAGGCGGATCAGGTTTGCTCGCAAGGTGTTTGCATCATTGGATGTCAAAACAACGAGCAATGCAAAGATCCAACGCATACGTGCATAGAAAACAAATGCAGAAGTGAGTTTTTGGTTTAATTTATTCAATTTCAAATTCTAATTTTTTGTGCATTTTAGATCCTTGTCAGATATCAGGAATATGTGGAATCAATGCGGTCTGTGCCGTAATTAATCATCAAGTTCAATGCTCGTGTCCGATTTACTTCAGTCCAAATCCAACTCCGGCTCAAGGCTGCGTGCGTGTGTTCCAAATGTGCGGTGCGCAGAATCCATGCGCCGAAGGATTCGTCTGCGAACGTGGCGAATGCAGACGTAATTTTGATGTTTTTAAATTTTACAATTTTTTCCTAATTTTCTTTTTTTTTAATTACAGAAATCTGTAACGCTGCTGATAAATGCGGAGCTGGAGAAAGATGCGCGAGTGATAGATGTGAAGTCACGTGCACGAACGACAGAAACTGCCAACCGGGACAAATTTGCCATTACCAATACTGCCAATCTGGATGTCGGATCGACGGGGACTGCAGAGCAAACGAACATTGCATGCGCAATCAGTGCAAATGTCGACGAGGTTTCATTGCGAGTCCGAATGGATGCGTTGGTAAATTATTTGCATAAAAAATTCAAAAAATTCAATTTTTTAAATTTTTTAAAAATTTTATCCTCAGATGTTGACGAATGCGTTAAATCCCAATGTCACGCTTCGGCTAAATGCATCAACACGATCGGTAGTTACGTTTGCCAATGCGGCGACGGCGAATACGGCGACCCCTACAAAGAAGGATGTCGCAGCGAAGTGTGCAGAGTCGACACGGATTGCCCGAAACAAGCGGTGTGCGGAAAGGATTCGGCCGGCAGCATGAATTGCATAGATCCATGCGTCGGAGTCACATGCTCTCTTCATGCCATCTGCGTTGTCATCGAACATCAAGCATACTGCGAATGTCCACAGGGATACTTGGGAGACCCGATCGATAAAGATATTGGATGTTACATGCGTAAGAAATGAAAAGATTTTTAAAAAAAAATTTTTTTAAATTATTTTTTTTTTAGCTGAATGCATGGAACACTCGAAATGCCCCGACAATAAGGAATGCTTTCAGTACAGATGCGAAAGTATGTTTTATTATTTGTGTTTTCTCTTGAATTTCATCATTTTTTCATTCCAGATCCGTGCGATGGCATCGACTGCGGTGCTAACGGGTTATGTCTCGTGAAAAACCACGTTGGAATGTGCAAATGCAATGACGGTTATGTAAACGACGATAAGGGTTACTGTATCGACATCGATGAATGCAAGACGCTCAATCCGTGCCCCGCTCCTTCGACGTGCGTCAATTTTGCCGGTGGATATTCGTGTCAATGTCCGAACGGGTTCCACGAAGAGTACGTCGACGAAGGATTCTCGTGCAAACCGAACGGGGAGTGTCCGAATGGCGATGCCGACTGTCCGCCGTCTTTGATTTGCGATAACAAGAAGGGAGCGTCGAAATGCATCGATCCGTGCAAGAAAAGCGTTTGTGCTAAGAACGCGCTCTGCAGGGTCATCGACCGCAGAGCCGTTTGTTATTGTCCAGAACGATACACGGGAGATGCGAGCAAACAGTGCTTTCCAAGTAATTATTGATTTTTAATGGTAATTTTTGATTATGTTAACTTTTTTGGTTTTTGTTTACAGTCGAGTGTTTGTACAGTCAAGAGTGCGATGCTAGTAAAGCGTGTGTATCATTCAAGTGCGTGGACCCATGCGCAGAAGCAGGAGCGTGTGGAAGCAATGCAAAATGCACAGTGTCGAATCACGGTGCCATTTGCCGTTGTAACCCAGACTACGAGGGCGACCCTCAAGTTGGATGCAGGATTAGAATTTCGTGTATTTCCGATAACGATTGCTCATTGGGCGAAACGTGTCAAAATAAATTATGCAGAGGTAAAATTTTAAAAATTAATTTTTTTTATTTTATAAAATTAATCAAAATTTAATTTCAGTTCCATGCGACACGAACCGCGTTTGCTCCATCAACGAACAGTGTCTCAACAAGAAATGTACGGCCGTGTGCAGCAACGACGAAGGGTGTCCCGAAGATAAATTTTGCGATAAAAATATTTGTCGAGAACGTCAAAAATGTCGCTCCGATACCGACTGTACTGCTGGACTCCTGTGTTTACAAGACAGTCGAAACAAACCTGATTGTTTGGATCCGTGTGAAGGAGTTTTGTGCGACGGCCGTAATTCCGAATGCATCGTTCGTGACAGACTGGGAATTTGCGTGTGTAAGAAGGGCTTTGCAGGAAAGCCAGACGATAAATTCGTCGGTTGTGTCAAGAGTAAGTAATTTATTTAAAAAAACGTTGAGTTAAATTTAAATTGATTTAATTTTTTATAGTCGAGTGTAACGAAAACAAGGATTGTTCTCTGGATAAGGCTTGCATCGATTATAAATGCAGAAGTAATGGATTTGATATTTAGGGATTTTATGAAAATTCTTATCATTTTTTAAAAAATTTTTAGACCCGTGTACACAACCCGGCATTCAGTGCGGTGCGAATGCGCTCTGTCAGATAGTCGCACACAGCGCTATTTGTAGATGTCGCGATGGATTCGAAGGCGATCCGCTGCAAAAATGTGCACCCGTTGATTTCTGTCGAACGAGTCCCTGTGGAGAAAGAGCTCAGTGTAGAAACATTCCTGGAAGTTACGAGTGCGTATGTGAACACGGCACCGTGATGGATCCGAAAACTGGAAAATGTAAGTTTGAATTTCTTAATTTATTCGAAATTTACTAAATTAAATTTTTTTCTTCAAAAATTAGGTCGAGGAACCAATGAGTGTCCCGGTGGCGATAACGATTGTCCGGAGAATGCTCAGTGCGTTACCGATGGAAGTGGAGTTGCGACCTGTAGAGATCCGTGTGTGGACGCTTTGTGCGGTTACAATACGATTTGCCGTGTGCTCGGACATAGACCAATGTGTCAATGCATGCCGGGATTCAAGGGCGATCCACTCATTGGCTGCACGAGATGTAAATTAATGAAAAACTAAGAAAAACTGAATTTTTGAATTTTTTTTTTTTTTTTTTAGCTTTTGTTCGGTGCAGAACAAACGCAGATTGCAGTCCAGGTTTAACGTGCGAAAACGGAGCTTGCAAAGCCACTTGTAGTATCGACCGCGATTGTGCAATTCAAGAACGATGCAGTGTCGGTCGATGTGGAGCCGAGTGCAACAGAGACGACGATTGTCCCGAATCGGCAATTTGTTTGGAAAATACTTGCAGATGTAATTTTTGATTTAATTTTGATTATTTTTCGAAAATAGTTCAATTTTTTAATTTTTTTTCTAGTGGCTTGTCGCAATGATAACGATTGTGCGGATCATGAAGCGTGTGTTACTGGACAGTGCAGAAGTAAAATAACGTAATTTTATTATCAATATGAAATAAGTTTATGATTTTCTTTAATTTAGATATTTGCGAAAGCAAAACTGCGTGTGGAATTAATGCGCAATGCAGAGTAGACAAACATGTTCGAATTTGTTCTTGTCCAATTAACTTCGAAGGTGATCCAAACGTCGAGTGCAAAAGAGGTAAATTAATTTTTCTTTTTCAAAAAATAAAAAAATTAATCAAATTTTATTTCTTAGTGCCTTTGCCATGTCGTAGCACCGAAAACTGTCCACGAGGTCAAACATGCAGTAGTGGAAGATGTAGATCTCATTGTAACAACGACAACGATTGCTTTTTATCGGAAAAATGCATAGAACAACGATGCACACGTAAGAAAAATTTTTTTTCTTCCTCTGCTTCAGTTTTAATTTGTTTTATTTTTCATAGAAACTTGTCGACAAGATCCAGATTGCGTTACAGGAGAAATTTGTCAAAACGGAATTTGCAGAAGTAATTAAATTTTTCGATTTTTTAATTAACATTTTTCAATTTTTAAAAATTTTTCAGTTGGATGTCGAGCCAACGAACACTGCCCATCGACTAACGCTTGCATACAATATCAATGCAGAGATTTATGTGAAGGAAAAGCGTCGTGCGGACCAAACGCAAATTGCGAAATGGTCAGTCACAGACCCTCGTGCACGTGTCCTCCAACTTTTGTCCCATATCCAACACCAAACAGTGGATGCATTCGAGGTATAATAACAATTTGTTTATTTTTTTTTAAATAATAAAAAAACAATTTTCTTCAGAACATCCTCTTTGCATCGATGGTAACGCATGCGCTTCTGGATTCGCGTGCATGGACGCTCGTTGTTTTCCCATTTGCAGTGTCGATCGAGACTGTGGGGACAACGAAAAATGCATCGATGGACGTTGTTTAAGTATGAATAATCGATAATAACAAAAATTGATAAAATCAATTAAATTTTTATTTTTTTAAACAGTTGCTTGTAGACGCGACAACAACTGCCCAGAAGCAGAAATCTGCGACGGCCACAATTGCGTTCCGGGATGTCGCCAAGACAACGAATGTGCATTATCAGAATCGTGCATCAACGGTCGCTGCAGAGATCCATGCGCAACACCGACGGTTTGCGGAACAAACGCGCAGTGCCGCGTAGAACGCCATCAACCAGTCTGCACATGTCCTGAAGGAACGAGCGGAAATCCAAACGTGGCCTGCATGCGTTTGATTTCTCCGTGCGGTCGCAACGACGAGTGCGGTCAAGGATTCATCTGCAATTACGGTTCCTGCATTGGTAATTTAAATTTTTAATTTTCTTTAATTTCAAAAAAATAAATTTTTATATTTTTTAAATTCTAGCTTCTTGCATTGCCGATAGCAACTGTTACAACAACGAGCGGTGCGTCAGTGGACTCTGCGTTCCTGTTTGCACCAGCGATAGAAACTGTCCGAAGAGTTACACATGCGTAAAGGGGCTTTGCCAAGACCCCTGCTCGAATCCGTCCGTGTGCGGACTGAACGCCAACTGCAAAGTGGTCAACAGACAGATCGCCTGTTCGTGCCCCCCGGGAACGACGGGAAATCCGAGAATCCAGTGCGTCAGAGTCCCACAACGATGTCAATCGGCGAGAGATTGTCCGGCCAATTGGGCGTGTCAAGACCAGTATTGTTATTCGCATTGCTCGGGCAGTGATGATTGTCAACGGGGAGAAGTTTGCCAGAATAATATTTGCCGAATTTCGTGCGGGAACCTCTGTCCGCCGGGTCACACTTGCATCAACGAAGTTTGTTTGTCGGGCTGCGGAGATGACGGCGATTGCGCTGTGAATATGAAATGTCTTGGAAATCAGTGTAGAGACCCGTGCGTTTTGGATCCATACCCGTGCGGCGTCAATGCAGAGTGCAAAATAGCGAATCACCGTGTCATGTGTACTTGTCCGAATGGATTCAGTGGGGAACCGACTAAAAATTGTCAAAAAGGTTAAAAAAAAATTAAAAAAAAAAAAAAAATTTTGAAATTAAAAATAAAATTTAATTTTTGAATATTTTGCAGTTGGATGCGTTAGGGATGACGAATGTACATCGAATAAGGCGTGCATTGAAGGAAAATGTCAAGTTCCATGTTTGGTTCCGGGTGCTTGCGGTCTCAATGCGCAGTGTCGAGTGGATAATCACAGAAAAGTGTGCACGTGTCCATTGGACTTTGCTGGAAATCCAAACGTCGAATGCTTTCAAAGTAATTTTAAATTTAAAAAAAATTAATTTTTCTTCATATTTTTCTAAACGCTTCTAAATTTTGTAATTTTTTTCAGTGCATCGCTGCGACAGTTCTGAATTTTGTCCCGCAAACATGGTCTGTCTCGAGGGAAACAAATGCGGTTGTTTACCACCGCTCAAACGCATCACAGACGTCTGCGTGGGAAGCCAAAACACGTCTTGTTCAACCAGCACTCCGTGTCCGACCAACGAGCAATGTCGTTTCGATCTGAGTGTGTGCATCTGTCCACGTGGGTACCTGATCAATTCGGCCGGAGTTTGCGCAGATGTTGACGAATGCGTCCATAATCCGTGCGGACTCAACGCGCAATGTGCCAATCAACCGGGTGCGTTCACGTGCACGTGCATCAAAGGACATTTCGGAGACCCATACTCGACCTATGGATGTAGGCATATTTTTATTATCTAAAAAAATTTTGGATTTAATTTTTTTTTTTTTAAATTTTAGGTGCAATTGTGCCTGAGAATTTACCGAAGTGCGAGAAGGACGACGATTGTCAACGACTAGAAAAATGCATTAATGGACAGTGCATGAGTAAATTGATCGTTGAATGAGAAATTTATTTTAATTTGATTATTTATTTGTAAATTTTTTAATTTTAGAGCCGTCGTGTGAAGGAGGAGTATGCGAATGTAAGAAATTCATCAAAATAAGTATTTTTAAGAATTTTGAAGGGGGAGGGGTACAGAAATAGGCCTAAAATGGCCTCGAAAAAGCGCAGCTTTTACTACAACTACAAAATTTGATGGTTTAACATTCTAAAATGAGTTTAAACTGTTGGTTATTTGGTTTTGGAGCTTTTCTGGGCTGTGCTTTGACGGATTTCAAGGAACTTCAATTTTTTCAAAAAACTTTTTTGATTTTTTTGATTTTTTTTTTAATTTTTCGAAAATTTTTATGGGAAAAATCACTTTACGGTGGTTTGTCTCCGTTTTTCTTTACATTTTACATTTTTTTCAGTTTTTGCATGTTTTTCATTTTTCTTTTTTTTCCACTCAAAACTTGATCTACTAGCTCGTGAATGTACTTGCGATCCCGACTGCCCCGACAACGAGGCGTGTCTACGGGGTCGTTGCGCTGACCCCTGTACGGTGGGCTTCGCTTGTGGCATCAATTCGCTATGTATTTCGCAGAACCATCAAGCGTTCTGCGCATGCCCAAAGGGTTATTATGGCGATCCTAGAGTACGATGTGTTCAAGGTACCATAGAAATTAGAAAATAGAAATAGTAACAATAAATAAAAAATCGATAAAAAAAGGCCCACAATGCTTTGCTTGCAAATAGGCCTAAAATAAAATAATTTTTTAAATTAAAAAAATTAATTTAAAAAATTAATTAATTAAAAAATTTAAAAAAGCTTTAAAAGCTCATTAAATGCTTTGAATCTTTAAAAAAAATTTTTTTAATTAAAGAAAGGTAAAAAAATTAAAGAATTTAAAGAATTTCTTAAGAATTTCTTAAAAATTTCTTAAAAATTTCTTAAAAATTTCTCTAAAATTTTCATTTTCTTGTTTAAATAATTTAAATTTTCTTCTCTCTTACTCGTCTCTCTTCTCACCATCATCTTGCTGCACCTTTGATAACGCTGTTCTTCAGTGGTGGAATGCGGGGGAAATTCAGACTGTCCTCCGACTAAGTGTTGTATCGATGCTCAGTGTATCGATTTGTGTCTCGTGAATAATACTTGTGGTTTGAATGCCATGTGTTTCACGAATGATCATCGCATCACGTGTTCCTGTCCCCCAGATCACTTGGGGGATCCATTGCATCACTGTTATGAAGGTATTAAGTAATTGATTGATGTAAATTAAATAAGTGTTTAAATAAGTGTGGTTAATGTCAAGTGTTTCGTAAATTGTGTTGTTGAATTAGTGTATTGGTAGTTGTGATTTGAAGGGGTAAAGGGGACTTCTGGTTGGTTTGGAGTGTGAAGTTGGATTGGAGGATTGGATGGATGGGATGTAGAGTTAAATGGTGTGATTACTGAAGGAAATAAGGTGATAGTATTGAATTTAGATTTAATTTTGTGAATTGTTATTGAATTTGATAAATTTACATTGAATTTTATGAATTCACATTGATTTTTCATTGTTTTTGTGAATTTTCATTGAATTTTGCGAATTGATTTTACATTGAATTTTCATTGTTTTTGTGAATTTTCATTGAATTTTGTGAATTTTCAGTGAAATTGAGAATTTTCATTGAATTTTTATCGAATTTTATGAATTTTCATTAAATTTTCATCAAATTTTATTGAATTTTCATCAAAATTTATTGATTTTTCATCAAAATTTATTGAATTTTCATTAAATTTTATGAGTTTTCACTGAATTTTCATTGAATTTTATGAGTTTTCACTGATTTTTCATTGAATTTTATGAGTTTTCACTGAATTTTCATTGAATTCTAAGACAGCTTCATCCATCTAATCAATCATCAACCAGAAGATCACCTACAGCCTTCTAAAAACTCCAAACACCCAACTCACCATCCACCACAAACTAATACATTTTATCAACCATTCCAGTCCAATGTCAAAAACACATCAACTGTCCGGACGATGCTATCTGCGAAGGCGGATTCTGCATCAACCTCTGCTTCGCAAACAACCCCTGCACACCGGAAGCGATGTGTCGCATGGAAAACCACCGTCCACTCTGCGTCTGTCCACCCGGTTACGACGGACGAATCAGAAACGACTGTTACGGTAAGAAAAAAAATTTCAATCCCGCAATTGCAACGGCGCTCTCATTGAGGGTTCATTGTATTGGTGTAGCGGATTATGGATAACGTAAACAAACAAAAAATCTCTAACGTGACTTTATAACGTGTATTGTTTGTTTACGTTCGGTGACAGTGAATGCGCATTATTTCGGGTGTCGATGGACTGCGATTGCGCTGTAACGACAAGAGCTTTGCGCTAATTCTTACGTTACTCACGCTATAACGCGAAATTGCTGTATTTTCACGCGCTAAACGCGAAATCTCTTCTCTACCGTATCTTCTCAACCTTTTATTTTATTTATAACGTTTTTTCACTTCATTAGCGATACCTGGATACGAACCTAGCACTCTATTTCCACCCGTTACCGTTACACAAACACCGTTATACACAATCACGACTTATCACCCGCAACTCGTAACAAATTCCCCCAGAATTCCACACGCGGACACCCCGGATGACGTAACACAAAAACCCGTAACAGAAAAACCCGTTACACAGAAACCGGTTACACGTACACGACCCCCGTTAACAACCCGGCGACCCGTAACACGAAACAGTACAAAAGCAACACACCGTCCAGGTCAGCGTTGTTACATTGACAGCGATTGTCCCGTCGCTCGAAAATGCGTCGACGGACAATGCGTAGATCCATGCCGTGCTGCGGCGAGTGCGTGCGGCAGGAATGCGGAGTGCCGCGCGGTCGCTCATAGTTGGACATGCTCGTGTCCTCGCGGCCTACAGGGCGATCCCAAAGTAGAATGTATTGCAGGTAATTGTTTTATCCTTCACACGAAACCTATTTGTACTTTTTTCTCTTTTTTTTTAAAAAGAAATTTGTTCGTTAAGGACGCCATTTTATTTTTAAAATATTAACGAAGATTAACTTTAAAAAGTCATCTAGCATGAAACTAATGGGTTTTTCACGTAAAAGTATGCGATTTTAACGTAAAATTAAGAGATTTTAACGTAAAATTAACGTTAAAAAGCCTTATAACGTAAAATTAAGGGATTTTAACACGAAATTAACGTTAAATTGAGTTTTAACGTCAAATGAAGTGATTTTTATATATAAAAATATGGAACTTTAACGTAAAATTAACGTTAAACAGACTTATAACGTAAAATTAAGAATTTTAACATCAAATTTAAACAACATTTTTATCAAATACGTAATAATTTACAAAAACGTAACTGAAATCGAGTTTTATAACCTTTTAATAACAAAAAAATGGCGTCCTATCTCTTCTCTCCTCTCAATTTCTTTACTTTTCTAATGTATAACAAACGTAGAAAGAAAAGTCTCTTTTTCTCATTAGCAACGACGTCACCACACTCTCAACTCTCAACCACAACTTCTCTAATCCCTCATTCTTGTCGCCGCGACAGTAGTTGCCCCATAGGTTTGGCTTGTGTGGATGGATCGTGCGTCGATCCTTGCCAGTTGGAAGGTGTTTGTGGTCAAAATACTGTGTGTACTGTTAAAGGACATCGAGCTGTTTGTACTTGCTTACCCCAGTACGAGGGTAATCCTCGTGACGCCTGTTATCCAGGTAGATTGAAACAAAATCTTAAATAATTGCTTTCTTTCTTTTTTATTGAAAATTCTAAATTCTATGAGATTCTATGAGATTTTATGATGTTCTCTGGAATAAATACTAAAGGTCTTTTTCTCTCTTTGTAATGTTCTGGTTCTTAAAGTGTTGGTGTGTGAAATTTTTAGAATTTTCTAGAGATTGTGTTGATAAATTTGTTTAATGGTAAGAATTGTGGGAGAGTGTAGAAGAAAGGATTCTGGGAATTTTTTTTTTGTGACAATTTTCCCACAATTTTTTGTTCTGGGAAATTTTCTATTTTGTTGGGAATTTTTTTTACAGAATAGAATTCTGGGATGTTCTATAGAATATGGAATTTTTGGGAAATCTATAGAACAAGGAATTTTGAAAAATTCTATAGAACAAGGAATTCTGGGAAACTAGAACACAGAATTGTGAAAAAATCTAGAAAACAAAAAACTAGTTAAAATCTACAGAATTAAAAATTCTAAAAAATTCTATAGAACCAAACTTTTAAAGATTTCCAACCTTTTTTTATATAAAAAAATAAAATCATCTCTTTTTGCAAAAAAATTCTAAACCTAAACATTAAAAAAAAATCTCAACTTCATAACTAAAAACATCTCTAACTAAAAATCATTAAAAAAAAAAAAACTTAGCTTGAAGCTTAAAAATTACTCAAACGCTAAACAAAAACTAAATAAAAATCATTATTAAAACCAAAACAGAATCAAAAGTGAACAACACCGTGATCTCACCTCCAATCCTAATAAAAACACCGACAACAACGACGACGCCGCGCCCTGGCTGTCGACGACATGCCGACTGCCCTGCGAGACAAGCGTGCATTGCAGGGAAGTGCCAAGCGCCGTGCGATGTACAGGGCGTGTGCGCGCACAATGCCCACTGTAGGGTAGTGACAAATAGGGCTATTTGCACTTGTCCTCGTGGGTTCAGAGGCAACCCAAAAGTGTCGTGCGAACCAGGTAAATTTGAATTTTTAACTAAAATTAAAAAAAACTAAAATTAAAAAAAAAAAACTAAAAAAAATAATTAAAACTAAATAATTAATTTTTACGTAGTGAATCTTCCCCCAGTAACAAAAAATATGTGTGGATTAGACTCGGATTGTAAGGTGGAATTTGCGTGTATTAAGTCGCAGTGCAGGAATCCGTGCGATTGGTTCAAACCGTGCGGAAAGAATTCCGAATGTCGAGTCAACACGCACAGAGCTGTGTGTTATTGTTTACCTAATTATGAAGGCGATCCTTTGGTCGCGTGTAATCCAGGTATTAATTAATTTATTTAATAATTAAATGAGTAATTAATTAATTGATTAATTATTAAATTAGGTTTAAGTTTGTTTGTGTGGGATTTTGTATTGAGGTTTCTATGGGATATCAAGGGAAATTTTGGTTTATTTTTGATGTTTTGAGGGGGTGGGAGGGTACTTCCGGTTTGGATGGAGGTTTGGAATTTATTGGGGGTGAAGTAGGTTAGTAGATGTTTGTGCTCTTGAAATTTTAGGGGGGTAATTTAACTGGAAGTTGAATTTTAGGTCGCTTTAAGTGGGAGGATTGAAGGGGTTTTTGCACTTTGTTGCTATTTGGAGCGGGTTTTAATGCAACTTCCGGTTTGGTTAGGGTCCTGAAATTTTGTGAGCTCTTACTACACGTCATGAGGTCAGTGTCCTTAAAATATTTAGGTTCTAATGAAACCGGAAGTTGGGTTTTAGAGCGCTCCAAATCGCAGTGTTAAGTGATTTTGCACTTTGTCACTATTTGGAGCGGGTTTAAATACAACTTCCGGTTTAGCCTATCGGATAGGGACTTGAAATTTTAAGAGCTTTTACTACACGTGATAAGGTTTCCGTCCTAAACGTTTTTAGCTCCTAGTCAAACCGGAAGTTCACTTTCAACCTCCTCAAAACAATTTAAATTAAATACTTTAAAAAAATTAATAAAATTCTCAACATTTAAAAAAACAGTAGGAAAATTTATCCTTTTCCTTATTACCATATACCGGTATAAGTAATTATAAATATCCCATAATTTCCTACAAGGAAAACTCCTTCGATATTCCTCCTAAAAATGTTCACCTTCTTTGCACTTTTTCACATTCTACTTGTAAAATTCACAGTTACCTCACCAACACCAGCACCTCCCACTCTCACACCATCCTCTGGTTGCGCGAGTGACTCGGAGTGTCCTTCAAACATGGCGTGTCTCGCTAAAGAATGCAGAGATCCATGTACTTGGAGGAAATCACCGTGCGGTCAGTACGCCAAATGCCTCACGGAGGATCACCGCGCAAAGTGTAGTTGTCCAGTCGGATACACTGGAAACCCATTATCGAAATGCACTCGAGGTAGGAAATAAATATAAAATAAAACAAATTAAAACAACTAATTAAATAACTTAGCATTAAGTATATAAATAATT
The DNA here is from genome assembly GCA_034700445.1 of Stenotaenia linearis. Classification (NCBI taxonomy): domain Eukaryota; kingdom Metazoa; phylum Arthropoda; class Chilopoda; order Geophilomorpha; family Geophilidae; genus Stenotaenia; species Stenotaenia linearis. Next base: position 22,721 of record JAQIXT010000108.1, read on the forward strand.
AATCACTAAACCAATTATAATAAATTATTTAATTAAAATAACTAAAAACACAACAATTCTTTGATTTCTGTCTTCTTTAATCCTCTGATGGCGCCATTTTTAAAAATGGCGTCTTGTCTTTGTCTTTCTCGACTTTTTTTCTTCTCACAACTCACTGAATTTTTAATTTTAGTCAAACCCACTCCCTCCCCTCGACCTCCGACAGTAGCACCGCCCACGAAACCTGTGTGTGCACGCGATTCGGATTGTCCGATTAACCTTGCATGTATAGAAGAGTCGTGTGTGAACCCGTGTGAATGGTACAAACCGTGCAAGGGCAACACCGAGTGTCGCGTTGTTTCACACAGAGCTGTTTGTTCATGTTTACCCGAGTTTATGGGGGATCCACAAACCGGGTGTATTCATCCAACGACAGGTACGAATCACTGTTTGCACCATCTGGTTCTATGATCCCAATGCGCACATGGACGGACGGGGAATTCGTATTGCGGCGCTAGAGGTGAAATTGTGGTCGTCGCAAGACGAACTACCGCGAAAGCATTTGCCAAGAATATTTTCATTAATCAAGAACGATGTTGTACGTTGGACGTCACGTTCGGTCGTTAAATTATACTTCATGTGCACATTGGATACTCTGTACTGTTCTTTTAACAAAATGTTTCCTCTTTCGTACTCAACGCATTTATATATATCCTTATATGGTGCTTGTGGTTCGGTTCAGTTTACGTACAACTTTCCCACCTACTTTCTTTCTCTTTCTCTCTTACAACTCACTTGACTGAATTTTTAATTTTAATCATAGTCACTCCCTCCCCTCGACCTCCGACCGTATCACCACCTACGAAACCTGTGTGCGCGCGCGATTCGGATTGTCCATATCACCTCGCATGCATAGAAGAAAAGTGTTTAAATCCGTGCGAGTGGTACAAACCGTGCGGACGTAACGCCGAGTGTAGAGTCAATACACACAGAGCTGTTTGCGCATGCGTACCTGGTTTCGAAGGCGATCCACAAAAAGGATGCACAAAAGGTACGAATCTCTGTTTGCACACTTTCTCACTTTCTCTTTTCTGTAACAAATATTTTCACTTTTCGTACTCGGTACGGTACGTACTTACAATTTGTGTGGCGTTTGCGGCTTAGGAGTCTCAGGAATTTTGAAATCCCTTAAATTAAATTTCTAAAATTTCTTATAAATTAAAAATTTCTTAAATTTTTAAAATTTTAAAATATAAAATTGTTAAATAATTATTTATAACTAAAGTAGCTGTGGCGACGAGTACGGTCTCGACGAAGCGCAATGGGACTGATGAGGGCGAATGCAAGTCTCATGCAGAATGCGATTCGGATCGCGCGTGCGTGCGACGCGTCTGCGTTGATCTGTGCGTGAAGAACACTTGTCGCGTGGGAACGACGTGTAAGGTGTACAACCACAAAGCGACTTGTATTGCAGGTATTAAGAAAGTGTTGGAGGGAAAAAATTATTGATAAAGAAGTCATTTTGTTTTATAAAAATTCAATTTAAAAAAAAAAAATTTTTGTTTTATAAAAATTCAATTTTTTTTAAAAAAATATTTTTATTTTTTAAAATTTTACAAAAGGTTGCTCGCTCCTGGCCTAAATTATAAGATAGTTTGTTAAAAGTATTGTAAAACAAAATGACCGCAAAATTTGCTATTTAAAGGGGTTGGATGTAAGGTAAGTCACATGGGTGTAGGGGTGGAATGATTTCAGTATTGTGAATAGAACGTGCGATGCGAATCATAATCTCCATCAACCCCCCCTTCCCCCCCTCATCAAAACAAAAACAACAACATAAACAAATAAATCTTGACCAATAATCAACGCTAAATTAAACCCCTCACATTAAAAATAACAAAAAACAAAACAAACACCTAAAGAGAAAATATTTACATTTATTCCAGCGCTTAAAAAGAAACATTTATTGATAGTTCAGCCAACTCCACCACCTCAAGTATGTCTTCGCGACTCGGATTGTTCGTATAACTTAGCGTGTATCGAGAACGACTGCAGAAATCCGTGCACTTGGTACTTACCTTGCGCACCACACGCAGATTGTACGGTAAACTCGCATCGGGCTGTGTGTAGATGCAAAGAAGGGTACGCGGGAAACCCCTTGTCGTCTTGTGTCAAAGGTAGAGATCGAATTTGTTTGAAATTTGAGAAATTTGATTGAAAATCGAAATTAATTTTTGAAAAAGTCGAAGAAGCGACGTCGCAACCGATCTGCGAGCGAGATTCCGATTGTCCTTACGATAAAGCGTGTATTAAAGAGGATTGTCGCAATCCCTGCGATTGGTACACTCCGTGTGCGCAGAACGCGCAGTGTAAAGTCAATACGCACAGAGCAGTTTGCTCGTGTGTGGCCGGGTACGAAGGAAACCCTTTGGTCTCTTGTCAAAGAGGTAGAAAGATGGTTCATAAAGAAGTTAACGAAATACAAAAAAAAATTTATTTTCTTAATTAGTAACAACTTCCGCACCGATTTGCATGCGAGATTCCGATTGCCCTTACGACCAAGCGTGTATCGAAAAAGATTGTCACAATCCGTGCGTTTTTTACAAACCGTGCGCACAGAACGCAGAATGTAGCGTCAGTAGACATCGAGCTGTTTGCAGATGCTCAGTTGGGTATGAAGGGTTGAATCCGTTGGTTGCGTGCAATAAAGGTATTAGTCTGCAGTCAGACAGTGAAGAAATAACGTAAAACGTAATTTAAATTAATTTTAACCCAGTTATCGCAACTCCACCGCCAACACCGCCTCCGATTTGCGTGCGGGATTCCGATTGCCCTTACGACCGGTCGTGCCTCGACAACGATTGTCGCAATCCGTGCGACTACAAATCACCGTGCGCTAAAAACGCTCAATGCCAATGCGTTAACCACAGACCGGTGTGCACGTGTACAGTGGGATACGAAGGAAATCCGCTCGTTTCTTGCCGAATAGGTAAAACAGAGCGAACGCAACAAAAATTGTAAATAATTCTAAATATAACTCTAGTTGCGACATCGCCCGCACCAATTTGCGTTCGGGATTCCGATTGTCCGTACGACAAAGCGTGCATTAAAGACGATTGTCACAATCCGTGTACGTGGTACAAACCGTGCTCCCAAAACGCGGAGTGTAAAGTCAATTCGCACAGAGCCGTGTGCACTTGTTTACCCGGATACGAAGGAAACCCTTTGGTCTCTTGTCAAAGAGGTATTAAGAAATTGGACGAGTTAGAGGCGTTTTGTAATGATTTTGTGATCGGATTTGATAGTAACGACCCCAGCTCCGATTTGCGTGAGGGATTCCGATTGCCCGTACGAAAAAGCGTGTATTAAAGAAGATTGTCGCAATCCGTGCGATTGGTACAAACCTTGTACTCAGAACGCCGAGTGTAAAGTCAATTCTCACAGAGCCGTTTGTTCCTGTTTGCCCGGTTACGAAGGAAACCCGTTGATTAGTTGCTTCAGAGGTATTTTGCGATGACCAAAACAGAGTTTATTTTAAATGTGGATTTCATGTAACTGTTTTATGATAGTTACAACTCCCGCACCCATCTGCGTCCGGGATTCCGATTGCCCTTACGACAAAGCGTGTATCAAAGAAGATTGTAGGAATCCGTGTACTTGGTACAAGCCGTGCGCCCAGAATGCCGAGTGTAAAGTCACTTCCCACAGAGCCGTTTGTACATGTCTGCCCGGTTATGAAGGAAATCCTTCGATCAGTTGTTCGAGAGGTATAAATAAATGTGAACCAGCAATTCCAAAGCTTGCTCGAGCATTTGATAACAAGTTAAGCTTAATGGAGCATAAGCAAGTCCTAGCAAGACCGAAATTATAAATAAAATCAATTTTGGAGATAGAAGCGCTTGATCGAGAAACAGAAGTTCATTTCGCTAATTTAAATATAACTGTTGGAAAGTTTACTGCAAAGCTTGTGAATATTCCCATATAATGACTAAAGTCCTTTCCAAATCCAAGCTGAAGAACTGACAATTGTGAACTGTGAATTTAAAGCCGAAACGCTTTTGCAATTCCACACCGAAGAACCAATTATAACTTTACCTTATAAAATGCAATGTCACTAAACACTGAAACACTTTAAATGATTTAAAATTAAATTAATTTCTAGTAACGACAACAACACCAGCACCAATTTGTGTAAGAGATTCCGATTGTCCTTACGACAAAGCCTGTATCAAAGAAGATTGTAGGAACCCATGTACTTGGCACAACCCATGCGCCCAGAATGCCGAGTGTAAAGTCACTTCCCACAGAGCTGTTTGCACTTGTCTGCCCGGTTATGAAGGAAACCCTTTGATCAGTTGTTCAAGAGGTATAGATAAATGCTGTTACCTTGAACCTGCAATTCCAAAGCTTGCTCGAGCATGTTGATGTAACCAGTAAGGCTTAATGAAGCATAAGCAAGTCCAAGCTGGAGAATACTAAAGTGCAAAACTATGACCTGAAAACTGTCAACTGTGAATTAAAAACCAAAAAAGCTTTTGTAACGCAAACCGAAGAACCAAAGATAACTAAAACGTTGAATAACTTTACTCACTAAACACTGAAACACTGAAATTAATTTAAAATTAAATTTCTAGTAACAACAACAACACCTCCACCAATCTGTGTGCGGGATTCCGATTGCCCTTACGACAAAGCTTGTATCAAAGAGGATTGTAGAAACCCTTGTACTTGGTACACTCCTTGTGCCCAGAATGCAGAGTGTAAAGTCAACTCTCACAGAGCTGTGTGTACTTGTTTACCTGGGTATGAGGGAAATCCTTTGACTAGTTGTACAAGAGGTATAAAAGAAATAATTTCAAACAAACAAAACTCTAAAAAAATCAATTTCAAATGAAACAGTTACAACTCCTGCACCCATATGTGTGAGAGATTCCGACTGTTCGTACGACAAAGCTTGTATTCAAGAAGATTGTAGAAACCCATGTACGTGGTACACTCCTTGCGCCCAGAACGCAGAGTGTAAAGTCAATTCTCACAGAGCTGTTTGTAGTTGTCTACCGGGTTACGAAGGAAACCCATCAATAAACTGTTACAGAGGTAAAACTAAGACATTAAACGTAACACTAAAACATTGGGCGACGTGAATAAAATCATAGCATAAACTTCACTGTAAATCAAAGCATTTTATTCCACACAGTAAACCAACAATTTAACTACGGGGATATATTATTTCCACCCTATTTTTCCTGACTTTACCCCTAAAAAAAAAACTGATTTTGCACCCTATTTCTACTAAATCATATTTAACTTAGTTTCCCCCTAAAAAAAAACAACTGTTTTAGTTAGTCTTCTCTGCAATACTTCAATCGAACCTATTACCGAATCATTTGCTGTGATTTTACTCACGCAGTGCCCAATTAACACACAAACTAAATCAAATCCAAACTATAAATAAATTCTATAATCAGTGACCACAACTACACCACCTCCAATTTGCGTGAGAGATTCCGACTGCCCGTACGATAAAGCGTGTATAAAAGAAGATTGTCGCAACCCGTGTACTTGGTACTCTCCTTGTGCCCAAAACGCAGAGTGTAGAGTCACTTCCCACAGAGCCGTTTGCACGTGTATAGCTGGTTATGAAGGCAATCCTTTGATTTCTTGTGTCAAAGGTATCTTTTTCTTTCTTTTTCTATAGATTTTAAGGAATTTCTTGAATTTTTTCTATAAATGTTAATATTTTCGACATTTAGTTACAACTCCGGCACCAATTTGTCTTCGGGATTCTGATTGTCCTTTTGACAAAGCATGTATCAAAGAGGACTGTCGCAATCCTTGTACTTGGTACTCGCCTTGTGCTCAGGATGCTTTTTGTAAGGTGGAGGACCACCGGGCGATCTGCTCGTGTCCTGAAGGGTATGAAGGAAATCCTCTGGTGGCTTGTTCGAAAGGTATTTGGTGATGGAATTTTCGATTCTGTTTGGTGGTTCAGTGGTGATTGGAATTAAAATTTGAATTTACGGTTGTATTTCAACTTTATCTTGAATTCTGCAGGGCTGGGTCTGCATTTATCAAGCTACTTAAGTATAGATTTAAACGTAGGAATTACTTAGGAGATACTTAAGAAAAAGTTTGGTATTATTAAAAGTTGCCTAAGTTAAAATTTATCCTAAGTTTAAGAAAATTCTTAAATTACCATTACGATAAACCACTTACGATAAACTTAAGATTTTTCTTAAGTCAAACTTAAGCATTACTTAAGTTAGAACTTAGGCATTATTGATAAATGCAGACCCAGGTATTCACAAATGCAACTTACGATCATTTTTGGACGTAAGATAATGCTAAGCAAAAGTTGGTACTCACGAAAGAATTCCTACGTAAAAAATATGTTTTTTTCCGTAGAAAATTTTACTTAAGCAAATATTTACGCAAGAATACAACTTAAGATTTACCTACGATTTTGCGTATGAAATTCTTAAGTTTTGACTTAAGCAAAAACTTACACTAGTTTTTATGAATACCACCCCAGATTTCTATTGAAATTATGCAATATCTATTGGATTTGTGCAGTTTTCAATGAAATTCTGTGTTCGGTGCATTGAAAATGTAAAAATTTCTCTTCTCCACTGAATTATCCAAAAGGGAATCTATTGGTTTATTTTCTTGTCACACTTTCTTCCCTCTCCAGTTACTCCACGACCTCCGATCTGTGTTCGAGACTCAGACTGTGCTTTTGATAAGGCGTGTATTCAAGAAGACTGTCGCAATCCATGCGACTGGTACAAACCATGCGCGCAAAACGCTCAGTGTAAAGCGGTAACTCACAGAGCAATTTGTACTTGTTTACCCGGTTATGAGGGCAATCCATTGGTTGCGTGCAATCAAGGTATAAATCTCAAACCTAAAAATCGTTCTTAAAACCGAAATTAAATTTAACCAGTCACGACACCGCCGCCGATCTGCGTTCGCGACACCGACTGCCCGTTCGACAAAGCGTGCATCAAAGAAGACTGTCGCAATCCGTGCGATTGGTACAAACCCTGCGGACAAAACGCAGAGTGCAAGGTGACGGAGCATCGTGCGGTTTGTACGTGCTTACCAGATTTCGAGGGAAATCCTTCGGTCGCTTGTAACAGAGGTGATAAACAAGTTTGTTGCAATGCTTCTGCTTGATTGTAGCAAGTTTTGTGCTTTTGTTGTTGTTGTTTTTGTGGATTTTGTCAATATCGCTCGTGTGGCATGCAAAGTTGTGCTAAGTTTTTGTAATTTTGAAGTTCGCAGTTGAAACTTTTTTAAATTTCCAGTCGCGCCGCCTCCGGTATGCGTGAGGGATTCCGATTGTCCGTACGACAAAGCGTGTATTAAAGAAGATTGTCGCAATCCTTGCGATTGGTATAAGCCGTGCGGACAAAACGCAGAGTGTAAAGTTAATACGCATAGAGCTGTGTGCACGTGTTTGCCTGGGTTCGAAGGAAACCCGTTGGTTTCGTGCTATAAAGGTATTTTGTAGATTTAAGTTAGGTTTAAAAAGAATGTTTTGATTGTGTTGTGATTGTGTTTGTTGTTTTTTGGGGGATGATGTCGATTTGTAATTGGAAATGATTTGTTGTTTGTGATTTTCAGCGAGTACTCCACCGCCGCCAATTTGTGTTCGCGACTCCGATTGTCCAGCTGACAGAGCTTGCATCAAAGAAGATTGTAGAGATCCATGCGATTGGTACAAACCGTGCGCTCAAAACGCCATTTGTAAAGTCACGGCTCACAGAGCAGTGTGTACTTGTTTGCCGAATTACGAAGGAAATCCATTAGTGGCTTGCAATCTAAGTAATTTTATAATTGACATACACCCAATTCTGTTTTTACACTGTGGATACGTTGTCGAGAATACAATATATTTTCTTTTTTTTAAAGTTACAACTCCAGCACCGATCTGCGTAAGAGACTCCGACTGTCCGCACGACAAAGCTTGCATTAAAGAAGACTGCAGGAACCCCTGCTCGTGGTACAAACCTTGTGGACAAAACTCAGACTGCAGAGTCCAGACGCACAGAGCCGTTTGTATCTGCCAACCGGGTTACGAAGGAAATCCACTAGTAGCTTGCTTCAGAGGTACGTATTCTTATAAACATTTAAACATTATTATGATATCATAATAATGTTTGTATTTTGATAATTGAATTTGTTTTATTTGAAACATTCAGTGACAACCACGAGCACCGAACCGCCACCAATCTGTCTTCGCGACAGTGACTGTCCGTTCGACAAGGCTTGTATAAAGGACGACTGTAGGGATCCGTGCCTTTGGTACAAACCATGCGGACAAAACGCTCAGTGCAGAGTCATTTCTCACAGAGCAGTTTGCACATGCGTGGCCGGGTACGAAGGAAATCCATTGACCGCTTGCTTCCAAGGTAGGAGAGGAGAAAATCCTCAATTTTCTATTAATAGTTTTAAGTTTATAAATAATCAAAGTTACCAAGTCATTCAAAATGGCAATTATAACTGCATAAATTTAAAAATCGCTTAAATAATGCTCATACAAACAAATTATGAATTTTAAATAATTAAAAATTACAAAATAATAATAATTACACAGTAACAACGACGCAAGCGAGCAGAAGAAACGGGACAGAGCATTTCTGTCAGAGTGATGATGAGTGTGAAACGGACAGAGCATGCGTGGAAGGAGAATGCCGCGATTTATGCACGCACAGAAAAACACCGTGCGCGATTAACGCTAAATGTAAAGTTGTAAAGCATCAACTCACATGCACTTGCCCGCCTCAACACGAAGGAAACGCAGCAATCAATTGCACATTAATAGGTAAACATTAAACTAACACAATAAAAACACAATAACAATTTTTTTTAAATAAAAAAGTAAAAAAATAACAAAAAAATACAAAAATTAAAAAAAATTTAAAAAATCAAAATCCGATTTAGTCACCACCCCACCTCCGATCTGCACCCGAGATTCCGACTGTCCGTACGACAGAGCGTGCATCAAAGAAGATTGTCGCAACCCGTGCCAATGGTACAAACCGTGCGGAGTCGGCGCGCAGTGCAAAGTCTCCGTGCACAAAGCGGTGTGCCATTGCCCTCCGGGATACCATGGAAACCCTCTGATATCGTGCACACTCTCCACCCCAGCTCCGATTTGCGTGCGGGACTCCGATTGTCCGCACGACAAAGCGTGCATCAAGGAGGATTGTCGCAATCCGTGCGATTGGTACAAACCGTGCGGACACAACGCAGAGTGCAAGGTTAATACGCACAGGGCCGTATGCACTTGTATCCATGGCTACGAGGGAAATCCGTTGGTGTCTTGTTATTTAAGTATGATTGAGAAATGGAGGAAAAGGGTTGAAGATGTATTTTGTTTTGGGTTTTGTTTTTAAGTGACGACGACTTCGACGACGCAGAAACCGATTTGCGAAAGGGATTCCGATTGTCCGTTCGATAAGGCGTGTATTAAGGAGGATTGTAGGAACCCGTGCGAGTGGTTCAAGCCGTGTGGTCAGAATGCCCAGTGTAAAGCAGTGTCGCATAAGGCTAATTGTTATTGTCTCGCTGGGTATGAGGGGAATCCGTATCTGACTTGTTGGCTAGGTAAATATGATTGGGTTGGGAGGCGGTTTGGAACGTCCGGGAATGCCGTTTCCGGTTGGGATAGGGGTGTGGGGGTTTTGGGGATTGAAGTAGGGGAGTTGGTGTGTGGGTTCTGGGAGTTTGGGTTTTTGTAGTGAACCGGAAGTGGTGTTTCCGTGCGCTCCAAATTGGCACGTGAAAGTGATTTTGTTTAATCATGCCATTTGGAGCGGGTTTTTGAGGCGCTCTTAGTTTGGTTGGGTGTTTGGGAATTTAGGGACTTCAAGCGGGTGTGTAGATGTCCACGCCTATAAATTTTTACGGTTATAATCAGACCGGAAGTGCCATTTTAGACCACTCGAAATCGATGCTCAATAATATCCTTAATCAAACTGGGAGTGCAAGGTGAATCCGCTCCAAAACGCATTGCGATGTTAATATCGACGATAATTAACCGAATTATACAACCAAAGCGACCACAACTAAACCCCCTACAGCCAGCGAAAAGATCCAACCGGGGTCTTGCACCGACGATTCTGACTGCGAGTTCGACACGGCTTGTGTCGAAGGAAGATGCCAAAACATGTGCCTATTGAGGAACTTGTGTCCCCAATTCATGACTTGTTTCATGATCGAACACAGACCTCAGTGCAGATGCGCAGTAGGACCAGATGGACAACCAATTCCACAATGCCCATTAGGTATAAACCCCTTCAAAACCCTATCACTCAACAACGGGCACTTTAAACATTTCATTCTTTATCTACGGTACATTTCTACTCAGGCTACTTTTCAAAACGTGAAATTCGGTTTCTCTTAAGGGTCTTTATGAATTTTTAAAATATCAAGGGCATAAAACATTATTTTCTGCATAAATTAACTAGTTACAACAACAACACCTCCACCAATCTGCGTCCGGGACACCGATTGTTCTTACGACAAAGCGTGTATAAAAGAAGATTGTCGCAATCCGTGCGATTGGTACAAACCATGTGCACTGAACGCCGTTTGCAAAGTCAACTCGCATCGCGCGCTCTGCGCATGCCTACCTGGGTACGAAGGGAATCCTCTGGTTTCGTGCGACAAAGGTCAGATATGGGAAATCGCAGAAGATTGCGAAATTAAATAGAAAGAAATTTACAGTTACGACACCGGCTCCGATTTGCGTGCGAGATTCGGATTGCCCCTACGACAGGGCGTGTATTAAAGAAGATTGTAGAGATCCGTGCGTTTGGTACAAACCGTGTGCTCACAATGCGGTTTGCAAGGTGAACACTCATCGAGCGGTTTGTACGTGTTTGCCCGGCTACGAAGGGAATCCGTCGGTGTCTTGCGACTTAGGTATTGAAGGGTTGAGAGGGGTGATTGTGCTGTAGCAAATGTTGATTGGTTTCGTTCTGGAATTAGTTACGACGACGACTCCGGCTCCGATTTGCGTGAGGGATTCGGATTGTCCGTACGACAGAGCGTGTATTAAGGAGGATTGTCGCAATCCGTGCGATTGGTACAAACCGTGTGCGCCGAATGCGTTGTGTAGTGTGAATAATCACAGAGCTGTTTGTACTTGTTTACCCGGCTTCGAGGGAAATCCGTTAGTTGCTTGTAATGCAGGTAAAGAAGAGTTCAGTTGATAGCTAAACTTGATAAAATTAAACACAACTCCTACACTAAAACTTGTAAATTGTTTTTAACTAAAATTATCTTTGAAAACACTTTAAATTAATACATTTTTCTATAAATTCCATTAAAATTTCATTAAAATAACACAAATCGCAGTTATATTTGCTTAACACAATAATGATTTACTTTTCACAGGCTTGTAATTTGGAGGATGGTGTAGCGGTGCTTTCAGTTGGAAGTGCTTTTACACCAACTCCAAATACTAAATAATTTGCTTTTGTAAAAAAAAGATACACAGATTGGTTTGAAATCAGTCTGTTCCTCACAGAAAAGCAAGATGCAGCCTATTCGTAATCTGTATCAGACATATCTGCCTTTAATTGGTCCCAATTAAAACCAATTATTTCTTATTGGAATCCAATTGGAATAATAAGTTTAATAAATTAAATCCATCAAAGTTCAATTAGATATGGTCAAATGGTAAAGCTATAGGCTGTATATAGCATTTCTGTAAGGAGTGTATCATCCTACGAGTAGATTTTAGTTTGGTGTCTGTCTGGTGTTTTGTCTGGTGAATGTCTGGTATATCGTATTGTCAGTGTCTGTATCTGTGGTAAAAACTTCTTGGTACCTCTTTCTCCGATAAAAATACCCTCAATTTCAAGCGGTGATCTCAACTCCGACATTTTTCTCTCAAAATATAAAAAATCAAAATAATAAACAGCAAGTCCAACCCAACTTGATTCCAGTTATCAAGGAGAAGGAGGATGTTCGACCGTGCAAACAAGACGCCGCTTGCCCAGAGAACGAAGCTTGCGTTCGTAACGAGTGCCGCGACCCGTGCTTGCTTTTCAACTCTTGTGGAACTCAGGCCACGTGCCGAGTTGTCAATCACCGCACCGTTTGTTCTTGTCCCCCAGGGTACCAAGGAAACCCGCTTGTTGCTTGTGCGAAAGGTATAAGTCAGTGTTGTATGTTTGTTTCCATGTTTTGAATGACAAAAACACAAATGACACATTTACAAATTTACAAATTGCCAAATACATTTTTTCATCGATAATTTTTAATTTTGTTTCATCTTCCAGTCACAACTAGTGAGAAGTCTACAATAATACCTTTATTTTCTACAACACCACCTACTACTTCTCCTGTACTCACTCTAATGACATCTATCGTTATTGGGCCTAGGCCCACGACTACCGATACTCCGTTGACCGGAAGGGAAAATCCGGATGATGGGTTAAATACTATTCAACCGGGCCGATCGGTCCCGAGTACGACAACTCAGGATTCCGGATGTTTTTCAGACATTCCGGATCAGCCGTGTTTTGGCGGAGTTACAGAATCTACAGTTTCTTCGACAGAAAATGTCGATCAAAATACGGAACATGGATGTTTTTCTGATATTCCGGACCAGCCATGTTTCAGTGGTGGTTCCGAACCACCAGTTTCCTCGACAGAAAATGTCGATCAAACTCCGCCAGAATCCGGACAAACTTCATCAGAATCTGGATGTTTTTCTGACATTCCGGACCAACCTTGCTTTGGTGGAGTTTCCGAACCACCGGTTTCTTCGACAGAAAATGTTGAACAAACCCCACCGGAATCTGGATGTTATTCAGACATTCCAGACCAGCCATGTTTTGATGGCGTTTCCAAACCACCAATTCCTTCGACAGAAAATGTCGATCAAACATCTGAATCCAGAGAATCTCCACCAGAATCTGGCTGTTTTTCCGATATTCCCGATCAGCCGTGTTTTGATGGCATAACAAAACCGAGTGTCGAACAAACAACTCCAGATTCCGGTTGTTTTTCTGACATTCCGGATCAGCCGTGTTTTGGCGGCGTTACCGATTCAAGGGAGGGGAAATCGTCCGGAACAACCACTTCCGGTCCTATTATACCTGACTCTACTACTCTTCCGTCATCACCCTCAAACTCATCTACTCCTTTCATTACTTCTTGCAACACCAACACTAACTGCGCCATTGACATGATGTGTATGGATGGCGTTTGCCAAGATCCCTGTTCGGTGTTCCCATGCGGGGAAGCCGCCCTTTGTACTGCCATGATGCACAGACCAATGTGCGCTTGCCCAGATGGGTTCGATGGCAACCCAAACAGAAGATGTGTGTTAGGTAAACAAAGTAAACAAAAAGACTTTCTACCATCAATTTCAATTTCTAAGCTCGAAAAAAATACATTCCTCACACCTTTCTATCTCTTACTCTCACCTTTGAACGATACAATGCATGAATTTGCACATTTTCAACACATTTTTCTAATCTATACATGAATGCACGTGAATTTAATCGTACTTTTGTTGCATGATCTCATATTTTTCATTTAATGCCACGAAATTGACATTCTTGTGGTTGATTCAGTGACACCACCACCACCCATCTGTGTGAGTGACTCGGACTGTCCTTTTGACCGAGCATGTATAGAAGAAGACTGTCGTGATCCTTGCTCGTGGTACAAACCTTGTGGCTTCAATGCACAGTGTAAAGTTACCTTGCACAAAGCTGTCTGTTTCTGTCCGCCTGGCCTCCAAGGCAATCCTTTAGTCTCTTGCACTCAAGGTATTATACATTTCGTTATATTTCTCACATGTTTCTTTTTTATTGTGCGAATGTGCAGAAAAGTTATTGGGGTGTTACTGTTATTCTGAGAACATTTTCTAATCTGATTTCTTGCAATTTAGTTACACCACCGCCTCCAATTTGTGTTCGGGATTCCGACTGCCCTCACGACAAAGCGTGTATAAAGGAAGATTGTAGAAATCCATGCGATTGGTACCGACCATGTGGATTAAATGCAGTGTGCAAAGTCAATACTCATCGCGCAGTTTGTATGTGTCTACCGGGATATGAAGGCAATCCGCTGCAACAATGCATCCAAGGTAGGAAACTTTTTTTATTTATTTCTTTCTATACAAACTTTGCACTTTCAATCTCTCTCTAACTTGCACTTAAAATACATCAGTTACTTCACCTCCACCCGCCGAAGCACCTGGATGTCGTCGGGATTCAGATTGTCCCGTTCATTTGGCCTGTATTCGTCGAGATTGTCGAGACCCCTGTGCCGAGGGCGAGCAGTGTGGCACTAACGCCAACTGCCGCGTTGTTCTTCATCGTCCCGTCTGTTCTTGTTTGCCAAATTTTGAAGGCAATCCGTTGTTTTTCTGCCAGCAAGGTATTATATCATTCGTTAAACTGACATAGCAGCTTTTCGCTTTTTCCAATTGATATTGTGATGGTGTTGTAACAATGGAAGGCAGTGAATTAATGAAAGGGTTATGCAAAGTGGAGAACTAATATTATTTTGTGTGATTTTTATTATGACTGACACAAACTGACTTTTGATAGGTGTAGCGAGTTAATCGTTGCTTTTATGTTGAGATACATACTTTGGGATAATATTGGTGTTGGATTTGGTCGAGGTACTTACAAAAATATTTGAATTTTTCAATTTCTCAAGAATGGTGAGTTGATGGGACTTTTAAAGACATTTGGTTGATTACTTCACTTGATATCATTGTACTTTGGGTCTACTCTCTTCTGCTCCTGGTAAATTTGAAATACTTAAGCAATTTGTTTACAACCCCAGTTAAACCAGATAATAGAACAGGAGAGATAGAACCTTGTACCAGTCATCAACAATGCGCAGCATTCGAAGCGTGTCTCAAAGGCGCTTGCATCAAGCCTTGCGAAACACTCAGACCGTGTGGTTTGAACGCGCTATGCAACAACTTCAATCATCAAGCCGTGTGCTTCTGTCCTGTGGGACATGATGGCAATCCATTAGTCAGTTGCAAACAAAGTAAAGGTAAAGTCTTTATGTTTCGATTTTGGGTTTGGTGTTTAACAAGAAAAGACTACAAAGACTTTCTGTTCTTTTTCTGAGCAAACCATTCAAATCTGTCCTATCAGCTCGTCGTTTTTGACTTTGAACTTGGTTTGTTATCTTCATTCTTTAAATGTCTCACTATTTCAGTTACTCCTCCTCCTACTCCAAGACCCAGTTATCCCACACCCATTTACACGCCTCCAACTCCTCCACCTCTGCCTCCAACTACAACACCAGAATGCACCGAAGATTCTTCCTGCGCTGTGGATAAAGCTTGTATTCTAAGAAAGTGCCAGAATCCTTGTAGTTTTCCAGATGTCTGTGCACCAAATGCCGTTTGCAGGGTGGTTGTGCACAGACCAGTGTGTCATTGTCCTCCAGGCATGGAAGGGAATCCACATGTGCAGTGCACTTTGGGTAATGTTGAAAACTTTTCTTTTCTTCACATTTCCAACTATTCTCTACTTCTTTAGTAACTTCTTCAACTTCAACGACAACTTATGCTCCCATTACTTATCCACCACCAACTGTTACGCTTCCAGAAACAACTACTCCAGAATGCACTAGTGATTCTGATTGTGCAATGGATAAAGCATGTATACAAAGAAAGTGCCAAAATCCTTGTAGTTATGATGTGTGTGGACAAAATGCTGTGTGTAGAGTTGTAGTTCACAGACCAATGTGTCATTGTCTTCCTGGTTTTGAGGGTAATCCACAAGTGATGTGTACTCCAGGTAAATAGCTTTTGTACAACAGTATAAGAAATTGGTTTATTTCTTATCTGAACTCTTTTCTCAGTTACACCTAAGCCTACTGAAAGGCCAACTTATCCTACACCTCCTTATGTGCCTCCTCCAACTATTACTCCTTCAACAACAACATTTGAATGCACAAGTGATTCTGATTGTGCTATGGATAAGGCTTGCATTCAAAGAAAATGCCAAAATCCTTGTAGTTATGATGTATGTGGACAAAATGCTATGTGTCGAGTTGTTGTTCATAGACCCATGTGTCATTGTCTTCCTGGTTTTGAGGGAAATCCACAAGTGATGTGTACTCCAGGTAAAATCTTGTATTGAAACACAAGTAATGGGCTTTCTTTAATTCTTGATTTCTAAACTGTTTCTTTAGTTACTCCTAAGCCCACTGAGAGGCCAACTTATCCTCCTCCTACTTATGCTCCTCCTCCAACTGTTACTCCTTCAACAACAACTGTAGAGTGCACAAGTGATTCTGATTGTGCAATGGACAAAGCTTGCATTCAAAAGAAATGCCAAAATCCTTGTAGTTATGATGTATGTGGACAAAATGCTGTATGCAGAGTTGTTGTCCACAGACCAATTTGTCATTGTCTTCCTGGTTTTGAGGGTAATCCACAAGTGATGTGTACTCCAGGTAAATAGCTTTTGTACAACAGTATAAGAAATTGGTTTATTTCTTATCTGAACTCTTTTCTCAGTTACACCTAAGCCTACTGAAAGGCCAACTTATCCTACACCTCCTTATGTGCCTCCTCCAACTATTACTCCTTCAACAACAACAGTTGAGTGCACAAGTGATTCTGATTGTGCTATGGATAAAGCTTGCATACAAAAGAAATGCCAAAATCCTTGTAGTTATGATGTATGTGGACAAAATGCTATGTGCAGAGTTGTTGTCCACAGACCAATGTGTCATTGTCTTCCTGGGTTTGAGGGAAATCCACAAGTGATGTGCACTCCAGGTAAAGTCTTGTAATGTGACAGAAGAAGCAGATTTCTTGAAATTTGAGTTTCTAAACCCTTTTCTTAGTTACTGCTAAGCCTACTGAGAGGCCAACTTATCCTACACCTCCTTATGTGCCTCCTCCAACTATTACTCCTTCAACAACAACAGTTGAGTGCACAAGTGATTCTGATTGTGCTATGGATAAAGCTTGCATACAAAAGAAATGCCAAAATCCTTGTAGTTATGATGTATGTGGACAAAATGCTATGTGCAGAGTTGTTGTCCACAGACCAATGTGTCATTGTCTTCCTGGGTTTGAGGGAAATCCACAAGTGATGTGTACTCCAGGTAAAATGACTTGTAGTGAAGAAATAGATTTCTTAAACTCTTGATTTCTGAACTCTTTTCTTAGTTACTCCCAAGCCTACTGAAAGGCCAACTTACCCTACACCTCCTTATGTGCCTCCTCCAACTATTACTCCTTCGACAACAACAGTTGAGTGCACAAGTGATTCTGATTGTGCTATGGATAAGGCTTGCATTCAAAAGAAATGCCAGAATCCTTGTAGTTATGATGTGTGTGGACAAAATGCTGTGTGTAGAGTTATAGTCCACAGACCTGTGTGTCATTGTCTTCCTGGTTTTGAGGGAAATCCACAAGTGATGTGCACTCCAGGTAAAAGTTTTGTTCTATAAAGAAAGTAGTAGACTTATCTCTTGTCTCAAACATTTTCCTAGTTACTCCTAAGCCTACTGAAAGGGTGACTTATCCTACTCCTATCTATGTGCCTCCACCAACTGCTACTCCATCAACAACAACAGTGGAGTGCACAAGTGATTCTGATTGTGCTATAGATAAGGCTTGCATACTAAAGAAATGCCAAAACCCATGCAGTTACGATGGAGTTTGTGGATTGAACGCTATGTGTAGGGTTGTTGTTCACAGACCCGTTTGCCATTGTTTGCCAGGATTCGAAGGCAACCCCCAAGTTTCTTGTTATCTAGGTATTTAGTAGTTAATTCATTGAAATCCAGGTATTCATTGTTTTGTGTTGTTTAGTCACAACTCCAGCTCCAAAGCCAACTTATCCCTCTCCCATCTACACTCCTCCACCCACAACTTTGCCTTCAACAACTACGGTTGAATGTGTTGGAGATTCTGATTGCGCGATGGATAAAGCGTGCATTCAAAAGAAGTGCCAAAACCCTTGCAGTTTCGATGGCGTTTGTGGCCTACATGCATTGTGCAGAGTGGTTGTGCACAGGCCAATTTGCTACTGTCCACCTGGGTATGATGGCAACCCAGAAGTCATTTGCGAACTAGGTAGAATTACAATTAGAACTAGACATTGAATTAGGTTATACTGAATTGCCAATGACATGAATGTCTTTTAGTCACTACAACATCAACAACTACAAGAGCTCCAGTAACTCCTGTATATATACCACCAACAACTCCTCCTTCAACCACTACACAAGAATGCTACACAGATTCTGACTGTGCCATGGACAAAGCATGTATACAGAAAAGATGCCAAAACCCTTGTAGTTATGATGGAGTATGTGGGATCAATGCAGTGTGCAGGGTTGTTGTCCATAGACCCGTATGCCATTGCTTGCCTGGATTTGAGGGGAATCCACAGGTTCAATGCAGTCTAGGTTGGTAGATTAATGAGATTAAGAAGTGGGATCAGATTTAGGCATTGTTATATAATTACTTTTAGTCACTCCAAAGCCAACAGAAAGGCCCACTTATCCGCCTCCTAGTCCACCAGTTGTTACGTATACTCCACCACCCACGACTACTCCAGAGTGTGTTACTGATTCAGATTGTGTCATGGACAAAGCCTGTATCCAAAGGAAGTGCCAAAATCCATGTTCATATGATGGTGTCTGTGGTTTTAATGCCAATTGCAGAGTTGTAGTGCACAGACCCATTTGTTATTGCTTTCCTGGTTATGAGGGAAATCCTCATGTGGGATGTGAATTGGGTAATACTCATTTTGATAGGTATTTTTCATTTTCTCAAATTAATTTCTCTTTACTAGTTACTACTCAAACACCATATACATTACCACCTCCAACAAGTCCCCTCACTCCTGAACCAACAACTCCAGCACCCAAGCCTACAGTAGAATGCACTTCAGATTCCGATTGCACTATGGACAAAGCTTGCATTCAAAATAAATGTCAAAATCCTTGCAGTTATGATGGAGTTTGTGGGTTGCATGCTATATGCAAAGTGGTAATTCATAGGCCTACTTGTCATTGTCCTCCCGGTTATACTGGAAATCCTCAGGTTTTGTGTTCTCTGAGTAAGTTTGATTTCTGTTCTGTGGCAGAAATTGTCTCAAAGTTCACAATAGATGCATTCAGTCTTCAAATTTAACAGTCTCTCTTGTTCTTCAGATTCTTTAGGAGGCAGGAAGTGCCCTGAATAGAATGAGTCCATTGAGACAATTTCAGTCTGAGAAGTTATTTTTATTTTCTTGCTGAGCCAAATTGAACTACACAATTGGCATTTCATGAAAGCATCTTTCTTGAAAGTTCCATCTGGCTCTTGATCTTGCTAATTCTTTAAACCTAAACTTTTTATCCTTAGTCACTACAACTGTTGCACCTATTACTCGTCCACCACCACCTATTTATACTCCAGCTTCCACTCCTCCTACAACAACTACTCTTGAATGTAAACATGATTCTGATTGTGCAATGGATAAAGCTTGCATACAAAACAAATGTCAGAATCCCTGTTCTTATGATGGAGTATGTGGTATCAATGCAGTTTGTAGAGTTGTCATTCACAGACCTACTTGCCACTGTCTTCCGGGCTACGAAGGAAATCCACAAGTTCTCTGCTCTTTAGGTATTAAAACTTAGCATTTGGTTTTTCATTTTTCTAACCACCTTGTTCTTCAGTTACACCTAAACCTACTACTCAGCCTCCTCCTCCAACTCCACCACCCACCCCACCACCCACTACAATCTCCACAACAACTGTGGAATGCACTCGAGATTCTGATTGTGTGGTGGACAAAGCTTGTATCCAGAACAAATGTCAAAACCCATGCAGCTATGAAGGAGTGTGTGGAATCAATGCTATATGCAGAGTAGTTCTCCACAGACCCATATGTCTTTGTCTACCTGGCTATGAAGGAAATCCACAAGTTCAGTGTTATCTGATAACGACTACTCCAACACCCCCACCTCCAACTCCAACACCTTTCACTTATCCCACTCCACCTCCTACTGTTGCAACAACTACTGTTGAATGCACTACAGACAGTGATTGTGCAATGGACAAAGCTTGCATACTAAAGAAATGCCAAAATCCTTGTAGTTATGATGTATGTGGACAAAATGCTGTGTGCAGAGTTGTTGTCCATAGACCAATTTGTTATTGCTTACCTGGCTTTGAAGGAAACCCAATGATAGGTTGCACATTAGGTATGGTATATCTTTATTAGGTTATGTACTATTCTTTAACCTTTGATGAATGTTTAGTGACTACTGAAAGACCTACTACTCTTCCACCTACACCTCGTATTTTACCTCCTACAACTATTACACCACCTCCTCCAACTCCTGAATGCACAAGAGATGCAGATTGTGTCATGGACAAAGCTTGTATTCAAAACAGATGCCAGAATCCATGCAGTTTTGATGGAGTCTGTGGAATAAATGCTCTTTGTAGGGTGGTGGTTCATAGACCCGTCTGTCATTGTCTTCCAGGCTTTGAAGGAAATCCTCAAGTTCTTTGTTCTTTAGGTAAGTTCTATTTCTTGTCTCCTCTTTATCTCTTATGTTATCTTTTGCCATTCTAAACTGTAAAATTAGTAACAACTGAGAAATACATCGAACCACCAACTCCTTTGCCCATCACACCTCCTCCTACAACAACTCCTTCGACAACCACTGTTGAATGTCGAAGTGATTCTGACTGCACAATAGATAAAGCCTGTATTCAGAACAAATGTCAGAATCCTTGTAGTTTTGATGGAGTTTGTGGATTGAATGCAATATGTAGGGTTGTTGTGCATAGACCTGTTTGTCATTGTTTGCCAGGATATGAAGGAAATCCCCAAGTTTTGTGCTCACTGAGTATGTCCTTTCTTGTTATTTATTAAATAATTTTCTATTCTTAATTTCCTTCTTTGCAATAGTTACTACTACTACACCTGCCCCAACTCCTCATGTAACTCCAATTTCTTATCCACCACCAACAACAGCTTCAACAACTACTCTTGAATGTAAAACGGATTCAGATTGTGCAATGGACAAAGCATGCATTCAGAACAGATGTCAGAACCCTTGTAGTTTTGATGGAGTTTGTGGACTGAATGCCATTTGCAAAGTAGTTGTGCACAGACCAAACTGTTACTGTCTTCCAGGCTACGAAGGCAATCCTCAAGTTATATGTTCTATAGGTAAGACATTCTTTATAAGATGCAAAACTTGACTCTGAATTACAAAAGTTCAGAACAACTGGTATTTTTTAAATTATTGTTAAATTCCATCGTTGTGTGCTTGGTGATAAAACATTACCGAGGCTTAGTATGAGGTATTTCTACACGAGGCTGGCAAGTTTTGTTTTGGTCATAAAGTTGGGATATGTTGCAAGTGCTGTTACTTTAAGTTGGAAACGTACAGAGTTATACTTGTATTCTTTTTCTCAAGTTACTACTACAATTACCACAACTCTTGCTCCCACACCTTTTGTTCAACCTCCAATTCCAACTCCTTCTCCTACCACTCTTGAATGTAGAACTGATTCCGATTGTGCGATGGATAAAGCATGTATTCAAAATAGATGTCAGAACCCTTGTAGTTTTGATGGAGTTTGTGGGTTAAATGCAGTCTGCAGGGTTGTTGTTCATCGTCCTGTTTGCCATTGTCTACCTGGTTATGAAGGCAATCCTCAGGTTATGTGTACCTTAGGTAATGTATTTATATGCAATAAGAAAATTATATTAGGATTCAAGTGTAATATATCTTACAAGCTGCTATTGAATTGCAAACATCACTTTAGTATTGCTAATGTTTTTGATGAGCCATTGTTGGTTAGTCTCGCTGCTAAAAGCTTAAGTCTAGAAAGAATTTAAAAATGTTTTCTATGATGGGAACAATAAGATCATGCTTGACAATGAGCAATTTTTTTAAAGAAAAAACTTAATTAAGTTTATAAAGAATAATAAATTTATCTACTTATTATTTCAATAATTTGCTATGAATACTCAGTACATTGTGTGACTAGCAAAATTTGTAGAATTCATTGCTTTGCAATAGATGCTTTTAAAACAGTAAAGCTGCTATATGTAAAATTAGATACATCCTTGGTTACTTTGTACCAGAATAATGCATCTTTGTTTCTATAATAATTGTTTTGTACTAATATTTTCTTTTCTTGTATTTTAAATTTCAATTCTTTTAATCAAGTGACTACTACAACTACCACAACTCTTGCTCCCACACCTTTTGTTCATCCTCCAACTCCAACTCCTTCTACTACCACTCTTGAATGCAGGACTGATTCTGATTGTGCGATGGACAAAGCGTGTATTCGGAACAGATGTCAAAATCCTTGTAGTTTTGATGGAGTTTGTGGGCTGAATGCTGTTTGTAGGGTTGTTGTGCACAGACCAAATTGCTATTGTCTTCCTGGATATGAGGGAAATCCTCAAGTAATGTGTACCCTAGGTAAGGGCATACAAAGTCTAATATATCATTAGATAAAGGAAAGAACCAAAAGTACAAGAGAAATCTAAATTCGGCAAAATTATATTCTTTTTAAAGTGACAACTACAACTACAACTTCAACACCTGCTCCAACACCTTATACCCACCCTCCAACTACACCATCACCCTCAACTACTGTGGAATGTAATACAGATTCAGACTGTGCAATGGATAAAGCATGCATTCAGAATAGATGTCAGAATCCTTGTAGTTTTGATGGGGTTTGTGGGTTAAATGCAGTCTGCAGGGTTGTTGTCCATAGGCCAGTTTGCCATTGTCTACCTGGTTATGAGGGCAATCCTCAAGTAATGTGTACTTTAGGTAAAGTATAATTTATTGTGCAGTATGTAAATTTTATCTGCTTTGCTAGTAAATTGTTATAGAATTGAAAAACTAAATTATTTTAGTTATTTGTTTTGAAAAGCTTTAATTAAATACTAAAGGCAGATTGATGTTATAAGCTCTACATTAATTATTTCTTAATTTATTAACAATTATTTTACTAACTTATTTTCACTTTTCTGTCAAGTGACTACTACAACTACCACAACTCCTGCTCCCACACCTTTTGTTCATCCTCCATCTCCAACTCCTCCTACTACCACTCTTGAATGTAGAACTGACTCTGATTGTGCTATGGACAAAGCGTGCATTCGGAACAGATGTCAAAATCCTTGTAGTTTTGATGGAGTTTGTGGATTAAATGCCGTTTGCAGAGTGGTTGTTCATAGACCAAATTGCTACTGCCTTCCAGGCTATGAGGGCAATCCCCAAGTTATGTGTACTTTAGGTAAGGGTATATTGGATAAAGAATTAATTTCTAGTTATTGTTAAAGAAAAAAAGTGCACTGAAATCCTTTTTTCTTAAAGTGACTACTACAACTCCTGCTCCAACTCCTACTCCAACAATTTATATTCATCCTCCAACTCCAACTCCTTCTACTACCACACTTGAATGCAGAACTGATTCTGATTGTGCAATGGATAAAGCTTGCATTCAGAATAGATGTCAGAACCCATGCAGTTTTGATGGAGTTTGTGGGTTGAATGCTGTCTGTAGGGTTGTTGTGCATAGACCTGTGTGCCATTGTCTCCCTGGGTATGAGGGCAATCCTCAAGTAATGTGTACTTTAGGTAATGTACAATTTATTGTATGCATTAAGCAAATTAGATATGCTTTGATTAGAATTGGGAATATTGTGATTTAAATGGAAAGAATTGAATTAGTTTTAAAACATTGATTATTTTAGTTTCTACTAAAGGCTAGTTTAGCTTGCTGTAGATTAGTGAAATCATTAGTGAGCTTACTTATTAACACACATTAACTCTCTCACACTTTTTAATTTTCCTTTTTCCTCTTCAAGTGACTACTTCAACTACCACAACTCTTGCTCCCACACCTTTTGTTCAACCTCCAACTCCAACTCCTTCTACTACCACCCTTGAATGTAGAACTGACTCCGATTGTGCGATGGACAAAGCGTGCATTCGGAACAGGTGTCAAAACCCTTGTAGTTTTGATGGAGTTTGTGGGCTGAATGCAATCTGCAGGGTTGTTGTTCACAGACCAAATTGCTATTGTCTTCCTGGTTATGAGGGTAATCCTCAAGTAATGTGTACGTTAGGTAAAGTATAATTTTGTAATCTGCAAGTTTTAGGTTTGCTTGAATATCAAATTTTAGAGTAGAGCTACTTTTTGTGTTGATTTGAGCTAATCAAGTATAAGAGAAAACTGCTGTTTAAATTCTTTGCGAATTTAGTGCTTATTCATTAACAACTTTATTTTATTCTTTTGACTGACTTAATTTTTTCTTCTTCTAAAGTGACTACTTCAACTACCACCACTCTTGCTCCTACACCCTTTGTTCATCCTCCATCTCCTACTCCTTCAACCACAACTCTTGAATGTAGAACTGACTCTGATTGTGCGATGGATAAAGCGTGTATTCAGAACAGATGTCAAAATCCGTGTAGTTTTGATGGCGTTTGTGGATTGAATGCCGTTTGCAGAGTGGTTGTTCATAGACCAAATTGCTACTGCCTTCCCGGCTATGAGGGCAATCCCCAAGTTATGTGTACTTTAGGTAAGGGTATATTGGATAAATAATTGGATTTTTAAGTTATTGCTGGAGTCCAATAAATTCCTGTTTTCTTTAAGTGACAACCACAACTCCTGCTCCTACTCCTACTCCAACTATTTATATTCATCCTCCATCTCCAACTCCCCCAACTACAACTCTTGAATGTAGAACTGACTCTGATTGTGCGATGGATAAAGCATGTATTCAGAACAGATGTCAAAATCCTTGTAGTTTTGACGGTGTTTGTGGATTAAATGCTATCTGCAGGGTTGTTGTCCACAGGCCAGTTTGCCATTGTCTACCTGGTTATGAGGGCAATCCCCAAGTAATGTGTACTTTAGGTAAGACATAAATATTTAAAATGTCATTTGATATAGAATTAGATTTCATTTCTATTAATAATTTCTTTGTTAAATTACACATTAACAATAACATTTTCTTACCTTATATTTACATTCCTTTTTCTCTCTCAAGTAACTACTACAACAACTACAACTCTTGCTCCTACTCCTCGGGCTCCACCTCCAATTCCGACTCTTCCTACGACCACTCTTGAATGTAGAACTGATTCTGATTGTGCAATGGACAAAGCCTGTATTCAGAATCGGTGTCAGAATCCTTGTAATTTTGATGGAGTCTGTGGGGTGAATGCTATTTGCAGAGTAGTAGTTCACAGACCAAATTGTTATTGTCTACCAGGATATGAGGGTAATCCACAAGTTATGTGTACTTTAGGTAAGATAGCATTATAAATTTAATATTGGGAATAGAAAAATGAAAAATTCCATAAACTTTTCTTGCTAAAAGTGACCACTACACCGCCAGCTCCAACTCCTACTCCAACACCTTATACCCACCCTCCAACTACACCATCACCCACAACTACTGTGGAATGTAATACAGATTCAGACTGTACAATGGATAAAGCATGTATTCAGAACCGATGCCAGAATCCATGCAGTTTTGATGGAGTTTGTGGGTTAAATGCAATCTGTAGAGTTGTTATTCACAGACCTGTTTGTCATTGTTTACCAGGATATGAAGGAAATCCACAAGTTTTATGTTCTTTAAGTATGATGTACTTTCTCTTTATTTAACTTAAACATCTTCTAACTTTATCTTCTTCTTAGTTACTACTTCAAAGCCTCCAACAACTCAATATACCCATCCTTTTACTCCTCCACCACCAACTCAACCTCCTACAACAACAGTGGAGTGCAGGACAGATTCAGATTGTGCAATGGACAAAGCATGCATTCAGAATAGATGTCAAAATCCTTGTAGTTTTGAAGGAGTTTGTGGGCTAAATGCAGTGTGCAGAGTTGTTGTGCACAGACCAAACTGTTATTGTCTTCCAGGATATGAGGGGAATCCACAAGTTTTATGTTCTTTGAGTAAGCATTTCTCTATATTCACTAATTGGATTTTAAAGACTTATTTTCTTTTCTTCTCTTTTCTCAAGTAACTACAACTACTTCCACTTCAACTCCTCCTCCTACTCCCTACACTTATCCTTCAGAAGTAACTCCTCCACCACCAACTGTGGAGTGTAGAACAGATTCCGATTGTTCTATGGACAAAGCATGTATTCAGAACAGATGTCAGAACCCATGTAGTTTTGATGGAGTTTGTGGACTCAATGCTATATGCAGAGTAGTTGTTCACAGACCAGTCTGTCATTGTCTTCCTGGCTATGAGGGAAATCCCCAAGTGATGTGCTCTTTAAGTAATTCAATATGAATTTTCTTATTATTTCTTACTAATTTAATATTCTTGTTGAAGTAACTACTACAAAACCACCTCCTTCTGCTCCTCCAACTTTTACTCAACCTCCAATTACCACTGTACAAACAACAACTGTTGAATGCAATACAGATTCTGATTGCACAATGGACAAAGCATGCATTCAGAATAGATGTCAGAACCCCTGCAGTTTTGAAGGAGTTTGTGGAATCAATGCAATATGTAGGGTTGTTATCCATAGACCACTTTGCCATTGTTTACCGGGCTACGAAGGCAATCCTCAAGTACTCTGTTCTTTGGGTAAGAAGGTTCCTTTAAATATAACAATTGTTTTAAGACATTTTAACAACAGTGACAACTACAACTACTACTCCTGCACCTAAAACATCTTTTACATATCCACCAACAATTGTTACTGGTAGAACTACTGTTGAATGCAGAACAGATTCAGATTGTGCAATGGACAAAGCCTGCATTCAGAATAGATGTCAAAATCCTTGTAGTTTTGATGGAGTTTGTGGGCTAAATGCAGTGTGCAGAGTTGTTGTGCACAGGCCAAACTGTTATTGTCTTCCAGGATATGAGGGGAATCCACAAGTTTTATGTTCTTTGAGTAAGCATTTCTCTATATTCACTAATTAGGTTTTAAAAAACTTATTTTCTTTTCTTCTCTTTTCTCAAGTAACTACAACTACTACCACTTCAACTCCTCCTACTCCTTACACTTATCCTTCAGAAGTAACTCTTCCACCAACAACTATGGAGTGTAGAACTGACTCTGATTGTTCTATGGACAAAGCATGTATTCAGAATAGGTGTCAAAATCCATGCAGTTTTGATGGAGTTTGTGGGTTAAATGCAATCTGCAGAGTTGTTATACACAGACCTGTCTGTCATTGTTTACCGGGATATGAAGGAAATCCACATGTCTTATGTTCTCTGAGTATAATTATTTTTCACTTTATTTTAAACATCTTCTAACTTCATTCTTCTTAGTCACTACTACAAAGCCTCCAACAATTCCATACACTCCTTCTTTTACTCTACCACCACCAACTCAACTTCCTACTACAACAGTTGAGTGCAAGACAGATTCAGATTGTGCAATGGATAAAGCATGTATTCAGAATAGATGTCAGAATCCATGTAGTTTTGATGGAGTTTGTGGTTTAAATGCTGTCTGTAGAGTAATTGTTCATAGACCTATGTGTCATTGTTTGCCAGGATATGAAGGGAATCCACAAGTGTTGTGCTCACTAAGTAAAACTATAAACTTTTTCTTTGTATTGAAATTGCATGTGATATTACTTTCTTTTTAATAGTAACTACTTCCCCTAAGCCTCCAACTACACCTTACATTCCTCCTTTCTCTTATCCTGCTACAATTCAGCCACATACTACTGTTGAATGTAGAACTGATTCAGATTGTACTATGGATAAGGCATGCATCCAGAATAAATGCCAAAATCCATGTAGTTTTGATGGAGTTTGTGGATTGAATGCAATCTGCAGAGTTGTTATTCATAGACCTGTATGTCATTGCCTTCCTGGATATGAAGGAAATCCTCAAGTTCTTTGTTCTTTGGGTAAGTTCTATTTTTTTCTTTCTCGCAAGCTATATACTAAATTTTCTTGTACAGTGACTACCACAACTACAGCACCTATTGCTCCTCCAATCATTACTTATCCTGTGACTTTTCCTTCTCCTACAACTACTGTTGAATGTAACACTGACTCTGATTGTTCAATGGACAAAGCCTGTATTCAGAATAGATGTCAGAACCCATGTAGTTTTGAAGGAGTCTGTGGGTTAAATGCAATTTGTAAAGTAGTCATTCACAGACCAGTTTGCTTTTGTTTGCCGGGATACGAAGGAAATCCTCAAGTCATGTGCACATTAAGTAAATTTAAATTATTTAGAATTTAGAGTTAGGATTAAAATATTATCTTAATAGTTACTACTACTGAGAAACCAACTAGTCTTTACACTTTTTCATATACCCATCCACCTGTTACTCAGCCACCTACAACAACTGTAG
The DNA here is from genome assembly GCA_034700445.1 of Stenotaenia linearis. Taxonomy (NCBI): domain Eukaryota; kingdom Metazoa; phylum Arthropoda; class Chilopoda; order Geophilomorpha; family Geophilidae; genus Stenotaenia; species Stenotaenia linearis. The sequence continues at coordinate 51,069 of JAQIXT010000108.1, forward strand.
AATGCAGAACAGATTCTGATTGTTCTATGGACAAAGCTTGTATACAAAATAGATGTCAAAATCCCTGTAGTTTTGATGGAGTTTGTGGGTTGAATGCAGTTTGCAGAGTTGTTGTGCACAGACCAATGTGTCATTGTTTACCAGGGTATGAGGGAAATCCTCAAGTAATGTGTACATTAGGTACTGATTTCAACTGATTTCTTCTGTTTTCTTTCACTGAGCTTAATCTTTCTTTTAGTAACTACTACACAACAACCTTCTACTCCTCCCAAACCTTTCACTTATCCTGAAGTTGCTACAGTACAAACTACAACAGTTGAATGCAGAACTGATTCAGATTGTACTATGGATAAAGCTTGTATACAGAATAGATGTCAGAATCCTTGTAGTTTCGATGGAGTTTGTGGGTTAAATGCAATCTGCAAAGTTGTAATACACAGGCCTGTTTGTCATTGTTTGCCGGGATATGAGGGAAATCCTCAAGTTTTGTGTTCTTTGGGTGAGTTTATTTTCTTTTCTTTCTTTTTTTCTAGTCTTAAGTTTAATTCTTTTCTCTAGTGACTACTACAACTTCTACTACTACTCTTTCTCCACCAACTGTTTCTTACCCTTTCCCTTCTCCACCTACAACTACTGTTGAATGCAACACTGACTCTGATTGTCCTATGGACAAAGCTTGCATTCAAAACAGATGTCAAAATCCATGCAGCTTTGATGGAGTTTGTGGGTTAAATGCAATTTGTAAAGTAGTTGTACATAGACCATCCTGTTATTGCCTTCCTGGGTATGAAGGAAATCCCCAAGTTTTATGTTCATTAAGTAGGATAATACATTTTAAATTTCAACTCTGAATTTAATACATACTAATTTCTATATTCTTCATTAGTTACTACAACAGAGTCTCCAGCAACACAATACACTCCTCCATTTACTTATCCACAACCAACAGCAGCACCAACTACTACTGTAGAATGTAGTTCAGATTCAGATTGTGCAATGGACAAAGCATGTATTCAAAATAGGTGTCAGAATCCATGCAGTTTTGATGGTGTGTGTGGTTTGAATGCCATCTGCAGAGTTGTAGTACACAGACCGATGTGTCATTGTTTACCGGGATATGAAGGAAATCCCCAAGTCATTTGTTCACTAAGTAAAAGTCTATTTTTCTTTTCTTTAAAGTTTAAAATGGATTTGATGTTTCTTTTCTTCACTAGTTACTACTCCTTCTAAGCCTCCAACTACACCTTACACTACTCCTTTTACTTATCCCACTGTAATTACACCAGAGACTACTGTGGAATGTAGGACTGATTCTGACTGCACAATGGATAGAGCATGTATACAGAACAGATGTCAGAATCCATGTAGTTTTGATGGAGTTTGTGGGTTAAATGCAATCTGCAGAGTTGTAATTCATAGACCAGTCTGTCATTGTCTTCCTGGATATGAGGGAGATCCTCATTTGCTCTGCTCTTTGGGTAAGTTCTTGACTTCTTTTTCAAATACTCTTACTGATATTTCTTACACAGCAACTACAACAACTGCAACAACTATTGCTTCTCCTATCTTTACTCCTCCTATAACAACTCCTTCACCTACAACTACTGTTGAATGTAGAACTGATTCTGATTGCACAATGGACAAGGCGTGTATTCGGAATGTGTGTCGAAATCCATGTGGGTTTGATGGAGTTTGCGGGTTAAATGCAATTTGTAGAGTGGTCATTCACAGACCAGTTTGTCACTGTTTACCGGGATATGAAGGAAATCCACAAGTCTTATGTTCTTTAAGTAAACTAAAAATATTTTTCTTTACTTTAAAATGTATGTGATGTTTCTCTCTTTTACTAGTTACTACTACTCCTCCACCTCCAACTACACCTTACACTACTCCTTTTACTTATCCTCCTACAATTCAACCTCAAACTACTGTGGAATGTAAAACAGATTCAGACTGTTCTATGGACAAAGCTTGTATAAGGAATCGGTGTGAGAATCCATGCAGTTTTGATGGAGTTTGTGGAGTGAATGCAATTTGCAGGGTTGTTGTACACAGACCAATGTGTCATTGTTTACCTGGTTATGAAGGAAACCCACAGGTTCTTTGCTCAATTTGTAAGTACTTTTCTTTTCTTGTAACAAAAACTCTCCTGTTATGATTTCTTGTCTTTAACAGTAACAACAACAACCACTATAAAACCTTCTATTCCACCTACTACTGGGACTTTCCCACCTTATTCTTCACCTGCTCCCACACCCGAATGTACCACTGATTCTGACTGCTCTATGGACAAAGCTTGTATTCAAAACAAATGTCAGAATCCTTGCAGTTTTCAGGGTATCTGTGGAGAAAATGCTTTCTGTAGAGTTGTTATTCATAGACCAACTTGTCATTGTCTTCCGGGTTATGAAGGCAATCCAGAAGTTATGTGTAGTTTGGGTAAACATGTTAATCTGTTGTGAATGAGAATTTTTAATTTATTTCAATCTTATTTATTTCTTTTCTTTTCTATTTTAAGTTACTTCTACTTCTCCTGCACCAACTCCTGCTCCTTCACCTCCAACATTTTCTCCAATCCCAACCACTCCAACTACTACTGTGGAATGTAATAGTGATTCAGATTGTGCAATGGACAAAGCCTGTATTCAGAACAGGTGTCAAAACCCATGTAGTTTTGATGGGGTTTGTGGGTTGAATGCAATTTGCAGAGTTATTGTACATAGACCTAACTGTTTTTGTCTTCCTGGATATGAGGGAAATCCTCAAGTCCACTGTTCTTTGGGTAAGTCTTCTTTCCTTCTAATTTTCTTTTTACTAATGTTTTTGTTTAGAAACTACTACTACATCAACTACAACTTTGGCTCCACCTACTTACACCTACCCTACTTATGAACCCCCAACAAGCACTGTGGAATGCAGTAGTGATTCTGATTGTGCAATGGATAAAGCATGTATTCGAAACAGATGTCAAAACCCATGCAGTTTTGATGGCGTGTGTGGATTAAATGCAATATGTAGGGTGGTCGTTCACAGACCCATGTGTCACTGTTTACCTGGTTATGAAGGAAATCCTCAAGTTCTATGTTCTCAAAGTAATTATCATTATCTACAACTTTTTTTTTACTAACTTTCAATTTCCACTTGTAATTTTCTTTCTCAGTTACGACCACCACAACTCTTGCTCCAACTTCACATGTTCCAATTCCTATCCCACCTGTCACCTTAACTCCTGGAACCACCCTTGAATGTACCAGTGATTCTGATTGTTCAATGGACAAAGCTTGCATCCAAAATAGATGTCAAAACCCATGCAGTTTTGATGGAGTGTGTGGGTTGAATGCAATTTGCAGGGTTGTAGTACACAGACCTAACTGTCACTGCCTTCCTGGTTATGAAGGAAATCCTCAAGTTCTTTGTTCTCCCAGTAAGTAACTTACTTTCTTCATTTTTCTTTTCTTGGTCTTAGTCTTGTCAATTTTTTTCAGTAACTACTACTAGTACTACAACTGTTCCTTCTGTGTCTCCACCTGTTACTTATCCAACTCCTTCTCCTCCTAGTCCAACTCCAGAATGCACTTCTGATTCTGATTGTGCAATGGACAAAGCTTGCATTCAGAATAAGTGTCAGAACCCTTGTAGTTTTGACGGCGTTTGTGGATTAAATGCCATTTGTAGAGTTGTTATTCATCGGCCAAATTGTTACTGTTTGGATGGATACGAGGGAAATCCACAAGTTCTGTGTTCTCTAAGTATGCTATTTTAAAGGTTTTGTTCTTACTTTATCTAACTTTAATTCTAATTTAGTTACTTCCACTTCACCACGACCAACACCTCTTCCACCCACTTATCCTGAACCTCCAGTTACTTATACTCCTTCTACAACTACTGTTGAATGCAAAAGTGATTCTGATTGTTCAATGACCAAAGCTTGCATACAAAACAGATGCCAAAACCCATGCAGTTTTGATGGTGTTTGTGGACTAAATGCCTTTTGTAGAGTTGTTGTTCATAGACCTATGTGTCATTGCTTGGACGGGTATGAAGGGAATCCACAAGTGTCATGCTATCTTGGTAAGCAGTTAATTCTGCATGATGCAATTTTTTTTCATGAGGGTTACAATAATTTTTGTTTCATCAGCAACTTCAACAGAGCGCATAACTGAACCTCCTAGGCCTCCTACTATTACATATCCCCCACCAACTGTATCGCCAGTTACACCTGAATGCAGAAGCGATTCCGATTGTCCAATGGACAAAGCTTGCATACAAAACAAATGCCAGAATCCTTGTAGTTATCCAGATGTTTGTGGACTAAATGCCATCTGTCGAGTAATAGTCCACAAACCCACTTGTCATTGTCTTCCGGGTTATGAAGGAAATCCACAAGTGTTGTGTTCACTTGGTGTGTCAATTAAGCAAGAATTTTTCTAATCTTTTGTCTCACTTTTTTTTCAATCTTTTATCTATAGTCACGCCTTCTCCAGAACCTCCTTCAACTTATCCTCCACCCACTGTTGTTTATCCAACTCCTTCACCTTCAACAACTACTTTGGAATGTTCATCAGACTCCGACTGTGCAATGGACAAAGCATGCATTCAAAATAGGTGTCAAAATCCATGCAGCTTTGATGGTGTTTGTGGACAGAATGCAATCTGTCGTGTTGTAGTCCACAGACCAAATTGTCACTGTCTTCCAGGCTATGAAGGAAATCCTCAAGTGTTTTGTTCTCCTGGTGTGCCAATCTCTTTCAAATATTTCTCAACTCTGTTTTTAACGCTTCTTTTCTTTCAGTTACATCACCTCCAACTCAACCTCCAACACATGCTCCTCCCATTATTACTTACCCAACACCTTCTCCAGTTCCAACAACTACTCATGAATGCACTTCCGACTCAGATTGCTCAATGGATAAAGCCTGTATCCAAAGGAGATGTCAAAACCCCTGTAGATTTGATGGAGTTTGTGGTCAAAATGCTTTTTGTCGAGTTGTGGTACATCGTCCAGTGTGTCATTGTCTTGCAGGTTATGAAGGAAATCCCCAAGTCCTTTGCACTCTGAGTAAGATGACTTTATAACTTTCTATTTCTATTGACTTTATTCTGAACTCTTCTTTAGTTACACCACCTCCAACTCTACCTCCAACTTTAGCTCCAACAACTTTTACTTATCCTACTCTAGCACCTATTCTAACTACTCCTCCTGAATGCACTCATGATTCTGACTGTCCAATGGATAAAGCTTGCATTCAAAACAAATGTCAGAATCCATGTAGTTATGAAGGTGTTTGTGGTCAGAATGCCATTTGTAGAGTAATTGTCCACAGACCCACTTGCCATTGTCTGCCTGGATATGAAGGAAATCCAACAGTTCTGTGTACTTTGGGTATGTTTCTAATATCTTAACTTCTTTAATTATTGACAATCAAACTCTTTATCATTTATTGTTTAGTTCCACCACCTACTCTTCCACCACCTCCCGAAACTCCTCCAACTTATACATACCCATTTCCTACTCCAACTCCTGGGCCTACTCCAGAATGCACAACTGATGCAGACTGTCCAATTAACAAAGCCTGCATCGAAAACAAATGCCAAAATCCCTGCAGTTATCCAAATGTCTGTGGAACAAACGCAGTGTGTAGAGTTGTAATTCACAGACCCAGTTGTACCTGTTTACCAGGCTATGAAGGAGATCCAAATGTTTTGTGTTATTTGGGTAACAGAAAATGCCTCTATAAAATTTCTAATTCTATTTTGATATTTAATCCTCTTTCTTATTCTTCTTTTAGTGACTTTGCCTCCTACACCGGCTCCTACGCCAACTCCTTACACTCCTCCACTTGTTATTACTCCTGCTCCTACTCCTGCAGTCACTCCCGAATGTACTAGGGATTCTGATTGTGCTATGGACAAAGCGTGTATAGAGAACAAATGTCAAAATCCTTGTTCGTTTCCCGAAGTTTGTGGCACAAATGCCATTTGTCGTGCCATCGCTCATCGGCCCATGTGTGCTTGTCTTCCAGGCTACGAGGGCAATCCTCAAGTTTTATGCACTTTAGATAGTAGGATTGCTTACTTTCATTTCTTTTCTTTATTCAATTATTGTATTTTAGTTTTCAGGATCTTTAGCAACAATCCTCTGGTCATGCTTTGGCAACATTGACAATTATATTAATCTGTATTACTTGTGTTTTCAGCTGGATGCAAGAGCGACCAAGAATGTCCCTTGGATAAGGTATGTCGCGACAGAAATTGCGTGGATCCTTGTGTTTACGGGCGATTCCCTTGTGGAGTGAATGCCATTTGTCGAGCTGCAAACCATGCTGCCATCTGCAGTTGCCCGCCAGAATATACAGGAAATCCACAGTATGAGTGCGTGAAAAGTAAGTGAATCAAATTGTAGAAAGCAGGAAAATTTCTTAAATTTACTCTTAAACATAAGTCACTACACCTGCACCTCCGGTCTCGACTCCGGAGTGCGTTCGCGATTCAGATTGCCCCGGTGACAAAGCTTGCGTGAAACAGTTTTGCCATAATCCATGTCGCGTGTCGAACCCGTGCGCCTCGAACGCTATATGTAAAACTGTTGTGCACGAACCAAGGTGTCACTGCCCTCCGGGAATGGAAGGTGATGCCAGGGTTCTTTGTCGAAGTAAGACCTAACAGGTGGACCTTATCTCAGTTTTATACTTCAACTCTTTCACTACACATTCTAGTCCCAGTTACTCCTCCTTCTTCTACTGTGGAATGTTCTTCCGACTCTGACTGTGTGGATACTAAAGCATGTGTTCAATATCGCTGTGTCGATCCTTGTCTCACTTTCCGATGTGGTTTCGGAGCTCATTGCATCGTCCGAAGTCACAGTCCTATGTGTGTCTGTCCTCCATACACTGTGGGTAATCCTTTGATCGAGTGCCAAGGTATATTGAGTGTTTTAATCAATTGCACCCAATGCTGGATCATCTTCAATTCTGGTTTAAAAAATTATAAAATAATAATAATATTTTTTCCTGTTAATTTTCTTTACTTTTCACTACATTAATTCTACTTTACTACACAATTTCAAATAGAATTACTATAAGGATCCAGCATCGGTTCCAAGAATTGATCTTTCTTCTAGTTTCTTTTAATACCTTTCCAACCAAACAGTTTCTACTGAACGACCTGGATGTAAAGGAGACGGCGATTGTGCTATCGACAAAGCATGTTACCCACCCGATTGCGACGACCCGTGTCGTCGCGATCAACCGTGTGCTCCCTCGGCTGAGTGTTCTGTCATAATACACAAAGCTATTTGTCGTTGTCCTCCCGGTTTTCAGGGAAATCCTTTAATACTTTGCACCGAAGGTAACTTCAATTCATCCTTTCTCCACTGACTTTTATTTCAACTAGAATTTCTTCTCAGTTCCTGTGACTCCTCCACTTCCACCCGCTCCTCGTCCCGAATGCATTAGAGACGAGGAATGCGCCGATCATCAAGCGTGTATTAACGAACATTGCCAAGATCCCTGTAACGTTTTACGAGTGTGTGGTGTGGGGGCTTTGTGCGAAACCCGACATCACAGCCCCACTTGTATTTGCCCACCTGGTTTTATTGGCGACCCACTCGTGCAATGCAGGGAAGGTACAAAGACGTTTCCTTTTCTACTTCCATCTTTTTCTACTCCAAACTTCTTTCAGCACCGAAACACGAGTGCATTCGCGATACCGATTGCCCACCGACGAGAGCGTGCGTGCAAAACAAGTGCGTGGATCCGTGTGGTGAATGTGGACAATACGCTCACTGTGAAGTCCGAAATCACAGACCAGAGTGTAAATGTCCCGAAGGGTATACGGGCAATCCCTATATTCTGTGTACTCTAGGTATTTCTGTCTATTTCTGTGACTTTATTTATCTTTATCTTGCTTCTATACTTCTTTGAAACGTTAGAGGAACCACCTGGCTGCAAAAACGATGCAGAATGTCCCGACCATCAAGCATGTTATCAGCGCGATTGCAGAGATCCGTGTTTGTATGCAAATCCGTGCGGCGCAAATGCTCATTGTCAGGCTAAAAATCATTCTCCGATGTGTATTTGCCCCGAGCCGTACACGGGTAACCCGCATGTCGCGTGCACGTTGAGTAAGGGGATTTATTTACTCCTTTTTTCAGTTTTTTGAGGTTATTTTAAAATATTTCAGTCGCAGTACCCGAACCCCAATGTCGTCGCGACTCCGATTGTCCTCACGACAAAGCTTGCGTCGATGGAACCTGCAGAAACCCGTGCACGGAAGTTGCCAGAAACCCTTGCGGATTTCAAGCCATTTGCACCGTTCGAGTACATCGGCCCATTTGCAGTTGTCCACCGAATTACGTTGGCAATCCTCAAGTCAAGTGTATCGAAAGTGAGTTATTTATTAATTTATTTTGATTTATTGAATTAAAATTAATTTTTTCTGTTTTTTTTTTAAAGGTGGATGTAAAAGCGACAGCGAATGCCCCTTCCATCTGGCATGTATCGACAAACAGTGTCAAAACCCTTGCCAAGTGTTCCCGAACACTTGCGGACGCAACGCTGAATGCTACGTCGACTACCACCAACCCCGTTGTCGCTGCCCGGCCGGACTCAGAGGAAACCCGCACATCGAATGTCTTTTCATCGAGTGCGAACGTGATGAAGAATGTCCAATCGGCAAAGCTTGCATAAGAGAAAAATGCCAGAACCCTTGCGATGTCAACAGACCCTGCGCACCATCGGCTCACTGCTACGTGCCACTGCACGCTGCCATGTGCGAGTGCCCGCAAGGCAGCACCGGAGACCCGTTTGTGCAATGCGAACTGAGTAAATTTGAAATTAGAATTTATTTTAAATGCGAAATTAAAATTTTTGTTCTTTAACAGGAAAATCCTATGAATGTTACACCGACGCTGACTGTCCGAGTGGTTTGGCGTGTATAGAAGAAAAATGTCAAAATCCATGCCCGATTTTGACCCCATGTGGTCCACAAGCAGAATGCAAAGTGATAGACACAATTCCCTGGAGAACACTCATTTGCGTGTGTCCAGATCGGTTCATGGGAGACGCAAACCGAGGTTGCATTCCGGTGCCCGAACCCAAACCCGAATGTACACAAGATCAAGAATGTCCGAACGACAAAGCGTGTGTCGGCAACAGATGCAGGAACCCGTGCTCCGTGGGCTTCCTGTGCGGTCTCAACGCCCGATGCGAAGCGACTAACCATCGACCTTCGTGCAGTTGTTTGCCAGGATACATTGGAAACCCACTCGCGGAATGCCAGCCATGTAATTTAATGAAATTTGAAGAAACTAGCGATTTAAATGAAATGATTTAATTTTGTTTCTTTAATTTACAGCTGGATGTAGAAACAACGCCGATTGCGCGTTCGATAAAACGTGTCATCAAAGGGAATGCGTCGACCCATGTTACATCAAAAACCCGTGTCATCCGACTGCCCAATGCAAACCGATCCAACACACCGCGCAATGTTATTGTCCCAGTGGCACGAAGGGAGATCCACTGGTCGGCTGCGTGCAAGTCGAGTGCTTCACGAATCGCGAGTGTCCATCGGATCGCGGTTGCTACAACAACAAGTGTGAAAATCCATGCGTCGTTAACAACCAGTGCGCTCGAAACGCCATTTGCGAGCCGAGAAATCATCTGGCCGTGTGCAGTTGTCCGAAACACATGGACGGAGACCCATTGGTGCAGTGCGTGCCACGTAAGAACGAATTTCAAACTCATTGATTGATTTTTTTTTAAAATTTTAAAATTTTTTCAAATTTTTATTTAAATTTTAGGCGCTCCTCCTCCTCAATGCGTGACCGATGCTGATTGCCCGAGTGGCCTGGCCTGTATAACGGAGAAATGTCAGAATCCATGCGTGGTACTTCGTCCTTGTACCGATAATGCGGAATGCAAAGTGATAGACACGGTGCCTTGGCGTACGATGATTTGCATATGTCCAACAGGATATGTAGCTACAACAAATCGAGGCTGCATCAAACAACGTAATTCTTTATTATTTTAGTAAGAAACAATTTATTTATGAAAAAAATTAATTTACAGCTGAAGATAGAATCGACGAATGCATCAGTGATGCTCAGTGTCCGATAGACAGGGCTTGCGAGCATAACAAATGCGTCGATCCGTGTATCACTCGAAAACCTTGCGCATCCAATGCCGAATGCAACACCTTCAATCACAGACCCATATGCAGTTGTCCGATTGGTTTCTATGGAGACCCGCGACAACTTTGCATCAAACGTAAGGAATTTTTATAACATGTTTAATAGAAAATTAAAAATCTTAAGAAATTGTTATTATTTTTTAGTCGAATGTACCTCCGATCTCGATTGCGCGAACGATAAAAAGTGCCACGAAAACCGATGCGTCAATCCCTGCCTGCTCAACAACCCGTGCGGTCAAAACGCTCTTTGTCGACCCAAGGATCACAAAGCGGCGTGCGAATGTCACACTGGCTACAAGGGAAATCCGATGGTGGCTTGCCTGCGCATCGAATGTCAATCCGACTCCGAGTGTCCTTTCGATCGAGCTTGCATACAAGAACATTGTAGAAATCCGTGCGAATTGCAAAAGTGCGGATTCCATGCTCTGTGCGTACCGCAAAACCATGCAGCCGTATGCACGTGTCCGAGCGGATTCACTGGAGAACCAACAAGGGAGTGCGTTATAAGTAAGTTTTTAGTGAAAAACTCAAATTTAAGATGTAATCTAATTGAATTTTATAATATTTTTAGTTGTTACTGCCGAATGCATCACGGATGCCGACTGTCCGAGCGGTCAGGCTTGCATCACAGAGAAGTGCCAGAATCCATGTATCGTACTTCGGCCTTGCCATCCGTCTGCCGAATGTAAAGTGATCGACAACGTGCCTTGGCGAACTATGACATGCGTTTGTCCCAGTGGATATCACGCGACCGTCGATCGTGGTTGCGAAAAGAGTGAGAAAGATTTATTTTATAAATTATTTTAAATTTTATAATTTTTTTAAATAACTTTTTATAATTTTTTTTTCTAAAGTTCCTATTCCCGGCGCTTGCAAATCCGACTCCGATTGTGAACGAGATCGCGCTTGCATCGAAGGAATCTGCGACGATCCTTGCAAACGGTTCAACGAGTGCGGCCAAGACGCCATTTGTACCGTCCCGAATCACCGTGCCGTGTGCAGTTGTCCGCCAAATACGATCGGCAATCCTCACGTCCGGTGCATCAGTGGTAAGTTATCTTTATGATTTTTTTTATTTACAAATTTATTTATTTTAAAATTTAAATTTTTCAGTCGAATGTCAAACGGACGACAACTGCGCGGATGATAAGGCCTGTCGCAACAACCACTGTGTTAATTTATGTCTGTACAGCAACCCTTGTGGTACAAATGCCGAATGCAAAATGGTAGCTCACAAACAAACATGCGTCTGTGTCAGCGGATTCCAAGGAGATCCAAATAAGGAATGTAAATACGTCGAATGCAACAGTGACGATGAATGCCCTGGAGATCGTATGTGTTTCAACGACAAATGCGAGAATCCTTGTCTCGTGAATCCATGCGCAAGTCGGGACATGATTTGCTCTGGGAAAAACCACAAATCCGTGTGCGATTGTCCGTCCGGATTCAAAATCGATAAATTCATCTGTAGAAAAAGTATGTAACATTTTAATTTTGTTGTTTATTTTCAATTTTATCGGTTTTGACCCTTTCTGTTTGTTTTACACAGTTGAAATCGACGAGCACTACGACTGTGTCACCGATGCTGATTGTCCTAGTGGGTTGGCGTGCATGGATCGACGGTGCCAGAACCCATGTTTGGCTGTGAGACCTTGCGGCAACTTTGCTGAATGTAAGGTCGTCGACACCGTTCCGTGGAGAACCATGATCTGTATTTGTCCGGAAGGATACATGGGCAATCCAAACCGAGGATGCGAACCACGTGAGTGTCAATTATTCAGTTAACGAGTTACATAATTCACAAAAATTAATTTTCAATACTTTCTTTTAGTGCCCAGACCACCACCTACTCCGAAGGGTTGTCAATCGGACGAAGAATGCAGTCGAGGGTTGGCTTGCCTGCAAGGAGATTGCGCCGATCCGTGCTTACCCAAAAATCCGTGCGGAATCGATGCAATTTGTCAAGTGCCAGTTCACAGACCCGTCTGCAGTTGTCCACCGAGATTCTACGGCGACGCGAACGTGAAATGCGAACGAAGTAAAATGAAAAAAAAAAACAATTTAAATTTAAACGATTATTAATCTTTTTTATTCTGTCCTCACAGTCGAATGTAGTTCCAACGACGAATGCCCGAGCAACAAAGCGTGTCGCGACCATCAATGCACAGATCTCTGCTTCGTTCTCAATCCATGCGGCGGAAACGCCATTTGTTCGATGAAAGATCACAAACAACGTTGCGACTGCGAAAAGGGATACCACGGAGACGCCTACCGATTCTGCAACCCCGTCGAATGCCAAACGAACCCCGACTGTCCGGACAATCGCATGTGCGACAGCCACCACTGCATCGATCCTTGCACTCTCGAACGATGCGGACTCGGAGCGAACTGCGAGCCGAAAAATCATGTGGCCAACTGCGTGTGTCCACCTGGATACACTGGAAACGCGAAACAACAGTGCGAGAAGATCGACACCAGCTGCAAGACCGACGGCGAGTGTCCGAGCGGACTCGCCTGCATGGACAGACTTTGCCAGAACCCGTGTATCGCCGCAAAACCGTGTGGACAGTTTGCCGAGTGCAAAGTCATCGACACTGTTCCGTGGCGACAAATGGTTTGCACATGTCCGGAGGGTTACGTGAGCGACTTGAACCGAGGATGCAAACCATGTAATATTTTTTAAAACTGTTCTCCAAAATTTAATAATTAATTTATTAATTAATGCTTTTCAGCTCTCCCGGAAGTTGGCTGTAAATCTGACTCCGAATGTCGGTCGCACGAGGCTTGTATCAATCGAGAATGCCGAAATCCGTGCGAGTACGCGTCGTGTGGAAGAAACGCCGACTGTCGCGTCGAAAATCACCGTGCAGTGTGCATTTGCCCGCAACGGTATATCGGCAACCCGAAAATCGAGTGCGTGAACGTCGAGTGTCAAGTAGACGACGAATGTCCGATGGATCGCACTTGTACCCAGAACAAGTGTATCGATTTGTGTCGATACAAGAACCCGTGCAGTGCGACTGCAGAGTGCCGCACAGAACAACACGTCCCCATCTGTTACTGCCCCATTGGTTGGCGCGGTGACCCGCGCGTTGAATGCAGGGAAGGCGAATGTAGAAGCGACGACGAGTGTCCAGACGATAAAGGATGCTTTAACAAAAAATGCGCGGATCCGTGCAAGATCGTTGGTGGACATCCGTGCCGACCCGATACCATCTGCTTCACTACTGGTCACGTGCCCAATTGCAAGTGCCCGCCGGGTTCGATGGGAAATCCTTTGACCGCTTGCAGCAGAGGTGAAGCTTAGTTTTTTTCTAAAGTGTTTTTGGATTCTAATTTATTTCTTTTTATTTCGCAGAGGATGTGACATGTAAAACGGACGCAGACTGTCCATCTGGTTTGTCGTGCATAAGTGAACAGTGTCAAGACCCGTGTGTAGTTTTACGACCTTGCGGCAACTTAGCTGAATGCAAAGTGATCGATACCACACCGTGGAGAAGCATGAGTTGCGAGTGCCCTAACGGATTTATGATGGCCAACACGAAAGAATGCGTGGAAAGTGCGTAAAAATATTTTTTTTGTTTTAAAATATTATATTATTTTTATTATTAATTATTTAATTTCAGTCGTGGTGATCATTACACCTGAGCCGGTTGGAAAATGCTTCCGTGACTCCGACTGCGATTTCACTCAAGCATGCGTCAATCGTCAATGCGAAAATCCATGCGCACTCGGACGACCGTGCGGCGAAAATGCTCTCTGCAAACCTTTCAACCATCGCGCTGTTTGCATTTGCAACCAAGGCTTTTTCGGCAACCCGGAGATCTCTTGTCACTCTGTGGAGTGCAGCAGCGACGTGTACTGCCCAGACAATGCTCGTTGTGTTAACAGGATTTGTCAGAACGTATGCGACGGCGAACCATGCCACGAAAACGCGGAGTGTCGAGGAATCGCTCACGACGCGCAGTGCATATGCAAACCCGGCTATGAAGGCGACGGAATCGAGCAGTGCTTGAGCGTTACTTGCCGGTCGGACAACGAGTGCGCCGACGACGAGTCGTGCCAGCTCGGAGCTTGCAGGAACCCGTGCGAAGCTTTCCGGTGCGGCAGAAACGCGATCTGTCTCGTACAAAACCATCAAGCACAGTGCGTGTGCGTACCACCATTCTACGGAAATCCTGCGATATCGTGCGAGGAAACGAGTGAGTTTCTAATTTCTGAGTTTTAAATGTTTTTTTACAATCGTCTCTAATTTTTCTAATAGGGGAACCCAACGTCACTTGTTCCGATCGCGATTGTCCTGAAAAAATGGCGTGCATAGACGGCACGTGCAAGGATCCATGCAAAGACCGGAATCCGTGCGGAAGAAATGCCGAGTGCATGGTGGTCACGACGAGACCCTTGATAACGATGACGTGCATTTGTCTTCCGGGATACGTGGGATTCGCGGGAGAAGAGTGTCAACCAAGTAATTTTATTAATAACAAAAAAAATTATGATTTTGTTAAAATTTTTTTAAATTTTCCCATGGAAAACGAGAAACTCGTATTGTTTTATACATTTATTAACATTTAATCGATTTTTTTAGCTGCGATTAGCGGTAAGTGCTTGTCGGACGATGTTTGCCCCGCACACGAGGCGTGCATCAGAGGCAAATGCAGTAATCCGTGTCTTACCACTAAACCCTGCGCTGAAAATGCACTTTGTCACGTGGTCCATCATCGTCCACTGTGTAACTGTCCGGACGGCCACGTCGGCCAGGCCGAGCGAAACTGCATTCAGAGTAAGATATTCGCAAAAACTCCCCTGCAACGCACTTCTGGCACCGTAACATCACTTCACTCGCATCACAGTCTCTGTATAACACAAACTTTACCACTTTTTTTCTTCAAACCGTTTATTACTCCATTTCTCATCTTTTTATCAGTTATTAGGTCACTCTTTTAGGTTTTTTTCTTTCCAAACTGTCTCTCTGCCTCTTTTTCTCTATCATTTACACATATAAACGAACGCCACGTTTATTTAAACACACAGCTGGTTGCCGTAGCAACGAAGATTGTCCAACGTCGCTAGTCTGCAACAACGGCCAGTGCGCCGATCCGTGCATCCCGCCGGTGATTTCGTGCGGTCGAAACGCGGTCTGCAAGGGAATTCGTCACCAACCGAGTTGCCAATGTCTTCCGGGATTCAGCGGGAACCCGACTCAGTCGTGCGACGATGCAAGTTGCGGTCGTGACGAGGACTGTCCCGACACGATGTCTTGTACAAACGGGACGTGCAGAAATCTGTGCGAAGCGAATTTGGCGTCGTGTGGTAGAAACGCTAAATGTGTGATGGAGAGACACAAACCGCATTGCGAGTGCTCGAAAGGGTTTTCGGGAGATCCGAACGTTTTGTGCGAAAAAAGTAATTGACTTTGAGAATTTTTTTTTAATAATTAAAAATAATTGATTTTATTTCGTTTTTGTATTAGAAACTCAAGGATGTTCGGTCGATTCAGAGTGTCCGAACGACGAAGCGTGTGTCGATCAAGTGTGTGTACTCGCGTGTGAATTCCTGCAACCTTGCGGTCTGAACGCGCAGTGCAGAGTCGTAAATACTGTGCCAATGATCACGTTTGTCTGCACTTGTTTGAAGGGATTCGTTGGTGATGCGAAACAAGAATGCAGATCAGGTATTTTTATTTAAAATATTAATTAATTTTCACTTGATTAACCCTTTTCGTTTTATTTCAGTTTTAATCCCCGAAAACTTAAACGAGACTTGTTCGACCGATCAAAATTGCCCCGATTTTCTCGCGTGCGTCAATGGACGGTGCATCGACCCCTGCATTTCGGCCAAGTGTGGCAGAAATGCGTACTGTCAAGTGTCGGACCACAAACCGGTGTGTTCGTGTCATCCTCGATACGTCAGTAATTCGGAGCAGGAATGTTTTGTTTGTAAGTGATTGATTTTCATTTAGTTTTTTTCATAGTTTTAATTTTTTCATATTTTTATTTCAGTCGGATGTCGCTCGAACAACGACTGTCCAACCGATCGAATGTGCCGTAACCGAGTTTGCATAAACCCGTGCTCGCTGATGACTCGTTGCGCTAAAAACGCCGAATGCAAAGTAGACGAAAACCGCCAACCGGTCTGCTCGTGTCTGCCCGGTTTCGAAGGCAATCCAACGCAAGCGTGCACTGCCAAGAGTTGTTCTTCCGACGACGAGTGTCCATCAGATAAATCCTGCTTCATCGGACAATGCCAGACCAGTTGTTCGGCGACCAATTGCGGACAGGGCGCCGAATGCAGGGAAGAGGACCACAAGCCTAATTGTTTCTGTCGTCCCGGTTTCACCGGTAATCCTCAAATCCAATGCATACCGGTTCAAGGTCCGTGCAAAGTCGACGAAGATTGTCCGGATCAACAGATTTGCGCGAGCGGTCAATGCCGCAATCCTTGCGAGGCCATCCGACCTTGCTCGCCTGGGTCCACGTGCAAGGTTACGGCGACGCGGCCGGTCACAATGGCTTGTTTGTGCCCTATTGGTTTCATGGGAGACGGAACCGTCGAATGTCAAAAAAGTATTATTAAATTATATTTGTTTTGGCGAATCAGATTTTAATTTTATTATTTTTTTCTTTTAGTTTCAACCATTTCTTCGTGCTCCGTCGATGAAGATTGTCAAACCGAAGAAGCGTGCGTCAACGGCGTTTGCGAGAACCCGTGTGGCGCGTGCGCAGACACAGCACTCTGCAACGTTGCTAACCATAAACCAGTGTGCACTTGTCCTCCAACGCATCTGGGAGACCCCGAAAAAGTCTGCTTCAGAGGTAAGTGTTGCATTTTGAGTTGTAGACTGATTAACATAAGTTAAATTCCTTTTCTGAAATTTAGTGAGTTGCCATAGTGATCTCGAATGTGCCGACTCACAGGCTTGCATATCTGGCCGATGTGAAAATCCGTGTGATTTCCATAACTTAACATGCAATCGCGATGGACGGTGCGTAACGGTCGATCACCAAGCCCGCTGTAAGTGCAATTCCGGCTTCGACGGCGACGGGTCTCGCAACTGCGCCCGGCTACGCTGTCTCCGGGGGCCCTCGGACTGTCCTGGAGACATGACTTGTTCGGGCAGCGTCTGCGTAGATCCTTGCTCAGAAAGTAACCCGTGCGGCACAAACAGCATTTGCCTCACCTCGAACCACGACCGATTCTGCGCTTGCAAACCGGGATTCAGTGGCAACGCGACGACGGGATGCACGCCAATTGGTAAGTGAATCTCTCTCATTTTTGTGACTTTGATTCCTAACGTTTTAATTCAGTTCCAGACGGCACTTGCACCCGAGACAGCGATTGCACGACGAACCAGGCTTGTTTGGACAAGCAGTGCGAGGACGCGTGCGAGATTCTGCGTCCGTGCGGAGTCGATGCAGAGTGTAAAGTTGTTTCGAGCAGACCTGTAGTGTCGCTCACTTGCACCTGCAGACCCGGGTATGAAGGAAATCCATTGGTTCAATGCAGAAGAGGTGAGTTAAGAGATGAAAACTGATTTTATTCATTTTATTTTTTGCAAAATTTACAGTAATTTAATTGTTTTATTTTTTGATACACATGCACGCAAACACATTGCACACAAAACACACAAATCACATTAAGAATCATAGATTTACGGTTGCATAAACAGAAATTTTGCCCCTTTTTTCCAATCAGTATCTTCGAACGAGTCATGCCAGACGGACGATAATTGCTCGCCGGACAAAACGTGCGTCGTAAACGTGTGTCGAGATCTTTGCGAATCGAACACACTTTGCGGACAAAACGCGCAATGTGTGATGATCGACCACAGACCCGAGTGCTATTGCCCGCCTCCTTTAACGGGCAACCCGTACACGCAGTGTAATCAAAGTAAGACGGGAACTCTATCTCACCTAGAGAGAGGAAAATTTCAAACATCTTCGACTTTTCTCGTTTTCTTTAACTCGGAATAGAGTCAAAACTAATTTTTCAAACTAAATTTTACAGTTCCATCTTGTACCGACGATTCCGACTGTGCGGGCAATTTGGTTTGCATCGATAACGTTTGCGTATGTCCACACGGAAGTACCTTGAACCCCGATGGCACTTGCTCGGTGACCACTGGACGAACGGATCCTCCACCGACGGTTTATCCACCAGCCGGTACGGTGACCGTCAACTGTCGAGCCGATGGGATCCACGTGGAAGTTCCGATCACCGCTTCTTTCGATGGTGTCGTTTACGTTAAAGGATACAGCAAGAACGAGAATTGTCGACGGGTGATCAGTCCAATCAGACCGCCGGGGACGTTACCGTTTGTCGTTCGATTTAATACGTGTGGATTGATACCGATCGATGTAAATATTTAGGAAATTTGCTAGAATTTGGTTGTATGTAATTTTGTTTTTATTTTAAGGGAATCGCGTCGTTTATATTGGTCATTCAGACGCATCCGAAATTGGTCACTTACAAAGCAAAGGCTTATGACATTAAATGCGTTTACCACACGGGCGAGAAGACCATCAGTTTGGCGTTTAACGTGAGCATGATCACGACGTCGGGCACGATAGCTAACACCGGTCCGCCACCGACCTGTATCATGCGAATCTGTAATCAAGATGGCGAAGACATCAGTTCTGCCGAAATTGGAGAAATCCTCATGCTCAAACTGGAAGTTACTCCCAAAAGTAAATTTTTTAAAAGTTTCTAACCAAATTAAGGATTTCTTTTAACATATATTTGTTTGTAGACGTTTACGGTGGATTCGCCAGGAGTTGTTACGCCTTACCGATGGAAGACGGGAAAGAGAGTTATCCGGTCACAGATGAAAACGGGTGCGCGTTGGATCCGGGGGTTTTCGGTGAATGGCAGTACGACGAAGAGAAACAAGTGCTCATGGCCAACTTCAACGCTTTCAAATTCCCCAACGGTAACACCATACGGTTCCAATGCGACGTCAAGGTATGTTTTGGCCAATGCCAGCCCGTCAACTGTCGAGGAGTGGACGCATACGGCAAACGACGAAGACGTCAAGCGAGAGTCGGCATCGAAAAGGACGTGGGAGACGATGCGTCGCTCGCAAACAGAAACGCGGTCGACGAGTACACGAAAATAACGATGAATTCGAACGCCATTCAAGTCGTGGACAAAAGCAGTTTGGGACAAACGAACACGACGGGTAAACTTTATTTTATAAAAATAAAAATGAAATGAAAAATTCGGATTTTTCTTAAAATTTTTAACTTTATTTCGAATTTACAGAAACGGAACATCTGAAAAACGACGAAGTCTGCTTCTCTCTAACGGGTCTGATCGTAGCGCTTGTCATCACGGCGCTATTGGCTCTAGTCGCCATCGCAGTGGCCGTCTCCTGTTGGCTGATGGCGTACAGACGTAAACCCAAACCCGAAGGACCGCTTCCGCATCCGGCCGACTTCCCCAACCCTTTGTACACGACCCCGGAACCCATCATGGAACCGTCACCGGACTATTTATCGTAGTGGCCAAAGCAATCGTTTAATATTTAATAATTATTTTTTTTAGTTTAAAATTTTCAGTCATTCTGTGTAATTATGCCACTAAATAATCACTCGTGTGTGTTTTTAGCCGTGTAACTGTAATATATGTAATTGAGTGAATGCGTGATGTTTTTTAACGAGTCGAATTTGTACGAAAGGTCGAGATCAGACCCGAACATGGTGCTTTTGTCCTATTTGATTAGTGTTGACCACTTTTACTCTTGGCAGGCCAGATTAACTTACTAATCAACAAAAAATGTGGGAATTAAAACACGAGTCGGCACTGCCAATCGACGAACGATGACAATTTCCGAGGCAGCTTAACGGATTAATTGAATTTCACGTCATTAATCTTAATATTATTTTTGTTTTAAAAAAAAAAAGACGATTTGTGAAAATAGTTTCATCAAATGAACTGTTTACGCGTATTTTTTTAAATGATGTATATACTAGGTTTTCAAATAAAGGTTTAGGTAATAAAATGTTAATTTTATTCAAAGTTTACGTGCGACCTCCAAAAGGCCGTGTCAGATTAACATAACATCCAGTTCAAAGTCAGTAAACATCATGTCGTCGGTGGTGGGACTGTTTTTCTGGGTTTCGATCTGTACGGCTGAAAGGTACGTGGTTTCCCGGCATTATTACGGCGATGTCTACGGGAGAGTTGATGGGAAATGCGCCAAAGACTTTTGTAAAGTCGACGGTAACGAAGCGGCCCCAATTCCGTGGGTTGAATGTAAGTGTCAATGTTTACCTTCGTCGCCGGTCTTCAGACAGGACTTTGGGAAATGCGTGAGAACTGTAACAGGTACGTTTTTAGTTTTTATTGTATGCGGAATTGAAAGATTTATTCATTTTAAAAAAAAACACTTAGAGTGTGGCGAACGGACGGGTTTGTTCGTTGGTTCTGCATTTGCTGAAGATATTCCATTAGTCTCGTTGCCGGATTTTGGCCAGATTTTGTATCCAACGGCGGAGATTTCGCTGACGGATTCGAATTCCGATGCCGCGGGTCCAAATTTGTGCGTTCTCGCGGATCTTCGAGTTTTAGAAGAAACCGGGTGGCAACGAATCGAGCGACTCGATGAAGAATCGTCGCCCTCGTTTAGGGCAACTGGTGATGACGGCAAGTTATTTCTGCGAGTGA